>JANAVB010013600.1:2370245-2492475 GCA_029216955.1 Iris pallida | reverse complement strand
CGAAAATATATGCATTTTAGCCAAGCCTCATGAGTGGTGTCTCCATATAATTGAATCATTCTATCCACCAATACTAATATCCAATCCTATCAATCCTCAAGATTTTTCAAGAACACTTCTAACTAGCTAACCCAACTCTATCATCTACCCAGGCAACTCTCACTAGGGTCAATCACTCAATTTTTATCTCCACACAGGGACGTCTACCTAACCGCTAGGCTATCTTCACTAGATAAAAGTCAAAGTCAGTGTTAGGATCACCATTCCCAAATAACAATATTAGAATACTCACCCCTAATTTAAGGTCAAACCATAGTCTATAGTACAAGATTTTTGACCCGAGCTCGTACCACTCTGATTTCTAAACTTCGAGCATAGATTTTTCTACCTTCATCCGCAACGTTCAGTCCAAGGGGTCCGAGTTGTTTAGCAAAGCCATTCCCAGGTGATATCCATTCACGACCATCCTCGATTACCCAATGTTCAACGACACAAACTCACAACTCTTAAAATAGTAACTTTGAATTACTCGATAACCTACCAATCCAAACTTGTATATGTCAACTATAAGATCAAAAGTCATAATCCACCTCTCACAAGTCGCAATACCTATTTCAAACTTCAAGTCGTAACACCTCAATTATTAATTCGTCGATTCTAACTTACCTCAATTTTAATCCTATTTTTCCTCAATGCGTGCATCTATCTTCCCGCAAAATTATAAGATAGCCTACTATATATTCTCTGAGTTATAATAATCCTTATATCATTGATCCGACAAATCCATCAACATTTTTGTTTTGCATAGTCTAACTATCATTCACGCACATTTCAAGTTCACCAAATCAAGTCATTTAAGCATTTGTTACTATTAATTAGTCCATTAACTTCCAAAATTATAGAATCCGTACAAATGATAACATTCGACATGATTATCATTCCTCGAATCAGAGTACCTCCGAGTTATCGTATATCGATCTTTGATACACCTTAATACCATCAATGATATACATAACCATACAATCTTTCTTTGCAACGAACTATGAGTCATACAACTAATGCTATCATCTGGACTGGATATACGATCAGCTCTTACATATTCAAGATCAATTTCGTTAAAGCTATCTTTCAAACAGTTATATAATCAATATGTTCAAACCTAAAATCACGTTTATTATCGTCTGTCTAGTCATTATGCAACATAATTCCTTAATCGACATCATTCTATGCTAACTCAAGTCATCGAGTAACTTCATCCAAATCCTTAGAGTCATTTTTCGTATCTTCAAATCAACGTTTTCACGCTCGCTATCTTCCAATCATGATAACTTTTCGTATACGATTCATATCGATTTCCTCGACTGAGTCATCCATCCATTACACCTTAACTTTTTTCTCGATACAACTATCTATTATTTCCTTTAACATTGCATAACCACTGCATCCCAATCCGCTATGCTTTGCCTTTGCTTTGTCTAACTCAACTCGTACAAAACATTAAAAACTATGAAAAATTATGTCATACTCATTCTAAGGCTTTGTGCTATCACATTATTTGCTAAGACACATTGGTATCCCGATCCTCAATTCGAACGAACGTCTCCACGGCTATCACCTACACCACTCAGGGATAAAGTCACTCAACAAATTTTTGAAATAATTATTCGAATCAGAACTAATCACTTTTGAATCTCCGTCCGAACCATTCCGCAAAACTTCAAGTACGTTCTATCCATATCACATCGACGACATCGTCGCCTAATAACACTTCTACCGTTGACTACCCAATATCTCATGAATCGAGTCCGAACATACTCTAATCCGAAAATATTTTGATCCTGCACACAACTTTGCTAACATCGACGCAAGTTTAGGTGTTTATTGCCCAGCTTAACTTAGTCAACCGTGCTTTACGTGATACGATCTTTTGTTCGAACCAAATTATCCCTCGTGAGATTTTACAAAATATATAGACTTATTGTATGGAATATCCCGCGGATCATTGAGAGAGAGTGCTAACAATATCAAATGCGGAAAACGACAACATCAGAGTTAAATAATTCAATCGAAAGTCCAAGGATATAAAATCATGCTCTGATACCATTATGTCATACCTCGATTCTGCAGAACCAATTGTCCTCACTAGGGCATGATGTCGCATGAGCCTAAATTGTACTCGTGCAAGGCAAGTTTCATAACAGCCGACTACAGCAGCTTGCGACGGGGTGAAATTGATCTTGAAAATGACTATTTATTGATTAATACAGAATTTTGAGCAGAGAAGTCAGAGCAGAGAAGTTGAATAACACAAAGACTTGTACAAAATGATACTATTTATTGATATTGAAAATAAGATTACAAGGACACGAAGCCAAGATTACAAGTCACTCAAGATTAATTTCTCTCTGATACAAACAGTCAGCTCTCTCTCTCCCTCTCTCTCTCTCTCTCTCTCTCTCTCTCTCTCTCTCTTCTTTAATTTCAATCGCTCATGCCCTAATGCTTACAACTTTAGTGGATACTTCAGAAGGCAATGTCCATATGTTATGTCCTGTATAGGTGTCTTTAACATGGCCGCATGCCTCAAAACACTAAGGAACTCCATGTTTCAATGTGTTCAAGCAAGCTTCGCTCCGAACGATGCAAGTACTTCAACCTGCACATCAAAACTGGTGGAGTGTCAATACACAACCGTACTAGTGAGTGAGCCCCTCGTTCAACCATACAAAACCAATCCGTTCATTTAGTGAGTGCAGCTATTCCTTTAATTGTCTTTCTTTTTTTGTCTTAGGATTAATTTGATTACTTAGACTCCTGGCCTATTCGTGTCGCAACCAATGTGATCATACTATCGATTCTTTGAGACCAGTGCTAAAAAGTCCAATTGTACAAATATTGTGGTCGCTGCCATAAGACCCATTTGTGTGATAAACATCGAGGTCGTGCCTTGAAATATAGTGTAACCTATTCATACTTGCCTTACGGTCTTTTCCTATTTTAATATACAACCGACTCAAACCATACTCATAAACCAGTGTCATTGACTCAAACAAACGATACCATATCTTGTCGAAGCACGTGTCTCTACTATAACCAAATCTTAGGCTCCATATTTGTGTTTCAGATCGTGCACACATTTTTTTGACTCATTTGTGCCGTACTTACACTCCTTGTGACTCAACCGATACCGTATATGCGGATTGCCGCTCAGCATACCGACTAATCTATATAAAGGGTCACTGACAATTTCAAGCCATCTTGGTTTATAGCTGGGTTAGACGATAATTCTTTTGCGGTGGGTAGCGAGCCCTGTAGAAAGATTTTGAATCACCCGTGCCAGTTAAGCTAGCACTGCTATACTCGTTCCTCCTAGACCAAATCGGTTCCTTGGCCTAGGAAACCGTTTGAGGAAGCTACCCCTTGTACACAAGTTGTCCATGACCATACGAGACTCTACTCGATCTGACGTACTTATAAGACCAATTCTCATTTCATCTTTTCATCTCAATGCATCTCCCTGGTTCGGAGACTGCCTCGACAACTACCGTTCCCAAAAACTTTCTACGTTATCATAATCTTCTTACTCAAACTCAAGAACGACCATTTGATAGTCCTCATGCATACTCAACTTGAACCAAACCGTATTTCGTGCCATAACCCAACCGTGTTCCGTGTAATACTACTAACCAAGTCATACTCAATATGACTAGCTTTGCAAAATGTGAGACTGTATGGCTATAATAAACGAGGAATCGTGGGACCGTGCATGCTATGATATTAAGTCGATAGCCCGTGGCAGAACTTTACTTAACTCAATCGTGTGGTGGAAAGACCCAGTGCAAACTTTGAAAACCATCATGGAGAACATATGAGCAACATTATGACATTTTTTTTCATATTCTACACACATACTTGACTCAATGGGATTATTTTCTTAGCTATGTGGGTTCATATCTTTTTATTAGCAAACCTACTTAGTGCATGTAAAAGATCTATTTTTATTAGTGTAAAGGTAAGGAAAGTTCATCGAATCCACCCACCTGAGCGAGGAGTTGCCTCGGTCGAACGGGACTTAGAGAAAGCCGTTGTATGGCTAAGTACAAATGTTGTTGCGTTTTAATTTCTTCGATTGAACTGAGTGGGACGGAATTACTACATTTAGGACTATTGGGCCTGAGTTTGGGCCTAGCCAACCAAATAATATTGGTCGAGGCTCAAGCCAGTAAGCAGAAATAGATTAGTAAATATTAATATGGGCTTTGGGCTTAAAGACCAATGTATATTTTTCATAATAATAGAATTGGGCTTTAGCCCTACATTGTATGCATATAAATTGGGCTTCAAGCCCTACAATTTATTTAACCATTTTATTTCATGAACCTTGGTCCTACAATTAATTAGATTTGAACCTAAATTACTGCTAATTTGTTTTAATAAATTAGGCTAGGGCACTAAATTTCTTATTCCGGCTTCAGGCCCTAAAGATTTACATATATGTTGTAAGTAATTTCTCAAAGTCAATATGACTGATAATTTCCTATAAATATTTTTATTAATTTTTAGGATATTCAATTCACGATCATGACTAAATTTATTAATTAATTCTCCTCTTTTGGCTTATCGCGATCATCACTAATCAAATCATTTATTTTTCTTGAAAATTTTGTTGATCTCCAAATCTGGACTTCTATATATCAAACTAAGCTATTTGGACTATTCTGGACTTCAATGAAATTATTTATCTCATCGTTCGGGATCATTTATTAGATTTTAGCTTCTAAGTCATTCTAGTGTCGACACGTTCGTATCGTTCACGTCGACAACAACTATCCAAGCCAAGTACTTACGATGATTACTTTTATTTTCTGATAGTTACTTTATTTTACGATTTAGATGTGCATTCCTTGATTATTGTCACGATTATCACACGAGAATAGTGTTATGGATTTTATTTCATGATTACTCTATTTTCATGTTTATCGTGTTTCCATGATTACCTTATTTCATGTTCATGTTTTTTGTTGTGATCCGAATCCATGATTACTAGTTGGATGCGAAATACTTTAGTAAATATGTGATCAAAACCCGTATTCCGTGTTCCATGTTCCTTGTTCATAGCTAAATCATACACGACATGTATGATTAAACCAGACCAAGTAGATCCCGCAGCCCTATCACATATAGAACATGGTATTTCAAATACACTTAGTATAGTTATGACTTATGCATTCATATTGATTTTGTTATATGACATGATTACTCATGTCATGATTATCCTATTTTACCTGTCTATCCTACTTTTCGTATCATTATTACAGTTTATTTGTTTTTGTATCTCATACTCTATTTTATGTTATATAGTTTCTATCATGTTATGAATAATATTTCATGTATGTACTTGTTCCAATCCTGACTGAATAACTATTTTTTTAGGCATTGTCGATGACCATTGTACTTCTTCCTCTTAGATCTTGGACCACCGATGACCCGTAGGCCTTGGAGCTATTCTGGGAGGGATATAACTATCTCTGCTTTTGTAAGGACCCTGATTTTTGGAAATTATTTTTTATTTATTTTATATGATTTCTATTTGTTAGATTAAATTTTATTATTAATTATGACTATAGATGTACTTTTTCGTAACTTTGATTTTTGGATCACAAGAAGCACCAATATTTCGAAACGTCCTTCATGAGTTTTGAAGTAGACAAGCCCACCTTCAACTTGATTTATTATGTCCCATCCAGACTTGTCCCCTAGCATTCTTTTAACTTTGCGTAACTTCGGGTCAAATTATGCTATTTGACCGTTTACCGTAATTGTAGACCTAACTTCCAACTTGAGTTAGGGACTCGACATCGATCAAAACCATTTGACCCAATATATAATTTTGATCCATTTAGAGCCTACGGCACACATGCCAAGGCTGTGCCACTCAACCGAGTCCCCATGTGCCATTTATTTGCGAATGGAACAAGAGGCTCATGGGTTGACTTTTCGAGTTCGATTTGATTAGAAAATATATATATATATATATATATATATATATATATATATATATATATATATATATATATATATATATATATATATATATATATATGGCCTTAGTCATTATTAATTTTTTATACACATACCGAATAAAAATTTTGGCACGGATAATGTAGTCGTGTGCTTTAACTGGTGTTTTAGTTATGGTAGGGAAGGTCGATCCATATGCATGTTCCTACTAGGAAAAAAAAGTCAAAATTGTGACTTAAACCCTATAAATGGTTTAATTAGTATTTATTAAGTATTTTGACTTTATAGGAGATCCGGTTGTGCTAACTAGCCCGAACCTGATCCGAGCCATATCCAAGCCCATGTAGAAAGGTAGTGCGTCCAGGAACGTCTATGCAGGTATATATTTATTATATATTTTGTATTTTATTGTAAGGGCTAATAAATATTTTCTCAATATTTGATATATATAAAGTACAAGTGTTATTGATATTAAATATTTTTATTATTTTGGAAATATATCATTTTGCTATTAAATTTATATTGGAAAAATGATGATAATTTTCTTAAAATATCTTTTTGGGTTTTTGGAAATTGCTAGACTATATATATACTTGTATGTCTACCTAGTATATAAAAATAAGTATATTTTTGCATAGGATAGGAAAGTAGGTTACAAATATTTTGCTTGGATATTTTTATATAGGTGGGTGGGGGTGTGTGGGGGGGGGGGGGGGGGGGTGTGTGTGTGTGTGTGTGTGTGTGTATATATATATATATATATATATATATATATATATATATATATATATATATATATATATATATATATATATATTTATTTATTTTATATATATATATATATATATATATATATATATATATATATATATATATATATATATATATATATATATATATATATATATATATATATATATTTGGGAGGCATATTTGTAGAAAATATTTTAAGAAATGTTAGAAAAAAAACTTTATAGATTATTTTGGATTTTATTGGTTGGAGTTATCTTATAAAGTATTTATATCTATTTATCTATCTATCTATTTATCTATCTATCTATCTATCTATCTATCTATCTATCTATCTATCTATCTATCTATCTGTCTGTCTGTCTGTCTGTGTGTGTGTGTGTGTGTGTGTGTGTGTGTATTTGTGTGTGTGTGTGTGTGTGTGTGTGATTATATTGGTAAAGGGTTTTTCAAAAAAAAAAATTGCATCTCGCGAGAAAATGAATTTCTTCCGAGATGAGGATTTCAAATCCACCCGAGCCCAAAGCCCCCACAGACCCGAGCGAGTAACCCATGTGCCTATATATGACTACGAGAAAGACAAAGAGAGAACGAAGGAAAACCCTAGCCCTAACACCCGATCCCAGCTGACCACGGCCTTCCCCGTACATCTGTCCAGATGTGCATCGCCGCAGTAGGCCGCCGGCCGGCCGTTGCAGCACCATCACGCATACAGAACAACGAACACTACAGCAACAGCACCCCCAGGTACCCTCCTTCCTTGCTACCTATTTTTTTCATCGCTCGACGATTTTTTCAACCAAAAAATTCTACGCATAGGCAACCTAACCATCTCCAAAACCCTTCATATAGTTTTTTTTATTTCGCATTAAATTTTGTAGAAATCTAATTTGAATATAAAAAGATAATATAATTTTTTGAAATCATCAAAACAGAACATAGCCATCCAAACACCCGATTTAGAAGGCCGATAACTGTCAGGATTTAGGATATTTTGGAAATCGACTTGAACATAGTTTTAGCCCATATAACCGTGAACAAAACCTTTCTTTTAGATATATTTTTGTTTTATTAAATCTTTAGTTAATTTATGTATAAAATCCATGAAAATTTGTTTTCAAAACTTAAAAATTCACCAATACGGGGTCCGTCCCGACAATCCGGGTGACTTGGCCCGTGAGCATCGAAAGGTGCGTATGGATATTGTGGACGTGTGGTATTTGACGGAACTTAAATTGGATGCGTGTGTACGACGAATTCGATGCGTATCCGTCAAAAATTACCATATCGGCCCCTTTGTAAAACTCCAATTACTTTGTGCACGTTCGTCACATCACGAAGAACCTTGCGCCAATAGAATCGTGTCATTTTTTGGTCCTGTAAGCCAAGTTTGGTTCGATTCTGAGAAGGTTGACCGGAACGCTATTTTGGCGGGTCCGCGACCCGATCCAACGGGCAAATTTGTGCACGGCCCATCGGAATCCAATTTTGGACATATAGTTGTATTCGTATCGTCAAAACGGACCTACAGACGTATAGTTAAATGACTTTAGAGACCGTAAATGTTGGCATGCTTTTCGGTACAAAATGAGTCTAACGACGGACATTATTTTGACCCGAAATTATAGGTTTCCCCATATATCCATAATTGGACTTTGGACAGTCAAACTTAGACATTTATTTTATGATAAACACGTTGATGGTGTCTATTTTTACGTCCGAAGACTGTTGCCGGAGTTTGACTTTTGTAGCTCACTGAGTTGTTGGATTGTTGGTTCTACGCGCTGCACCATACAAGTACACCTTGCCAAAGTTTACAGTATTTACATGTTTTTCTATATTGTCATTCTTTCTTACTTAGTTACATATTTCTCTTGCTTACTGTCATGGTTACTTTCTAGTTTACTTCCACGTAGATTGTTACTCATTTTTCATATTACTTTTTCTTTCTTATCTTGTTCATGTCTAGTGATAGTATTGCTATGCCTATGCCATGTTCTCCTGACCTGTTTGACCCGTACTTGACTTGGACATGACTAGATAGACTTGACTACCTAGTGTCACGACCCGCACCCAGTGTAGGGGCACGAGAAGTGGGTACGTCCAGCCTACGCCGCAATGTCGGCGGTAGAATGCTATTCTAGGTCACTATCTAATCAACAACTTACGCAATTATATAATAGGCCTGTCACAACCTCAACCCGAATGGAGGACAGTTATAATATATGATATAACTCAATCATAGTCTAAGCACGATAGGATAACACAGAAGTCTATACTAAACTCAAAGCAACAACTTAATAAACTTCTAAAATAATAATATCTCAAACAATCTCAAATACAACTCAAATCTCCACTTATTACAATACAGTTCCAACAGAGAAAACTAAACCATAAACTAGCAATCTACTCCAAGCTCTACTGGTCCTCTAGGCTAGCTGTGAATCTCTATGTTACCTGTAATATTTTCAACAGGTCCAATCAGGACAGGAACGAGCATAATAAATCTCACGCAGATCATAACAGGTTAGAAAATATAACCATACAAAAGAGTAAGATACATGAAACTGAAAGAATGTATATGATGTAAAAGAGAGAACTGTAATGGAAATATCTACTATAAGTAGAGAACTATCAGTGACTAGTGATGTAGAGTATAAAGTCGACATGTGAACGGATAGATTTGCACATGAATATACTAAAGAGGCTCACATGGTTATACTACATTGGAATTGTTAACATGACTATTTATACTCCCCCATACCCCAATCAATACACAAGGATCCAGACAAGTTATGTTACGCACATGATTTTCACATGAAAGCCCATAAATGGGTGCACATGAAGTATACATGAGGGCTTAGAAATGAGTGCACATGAATTTTACATGAAAGCCCATAAATGGGTGCACATGAAGTATACATGAGGGCTCATAAATGAGTACACATGAAGTATAGGTTACACATGAAGTACATGAGAAACATGACCGAACATGAGAGCACATGAGAGTACACGAGCGTACGTGAACGTACATGAAGCACATGAGAAACATGAATAACATGAGAGCGAGGAATACATGTACATGAAACACATGACATGAAGAATCCAATGCTCCTGAGGGGGATAACATCTCAATGTAGGGATCCATATAGTACCAATTCGTGATAATATTATGACAGCATCAAATAAGGTAATCTAGAGCAGGAATATAATCCTATGCAAGTTATGAAATGATCAAAGAATGTACTCGCCTGCGATCCGAATGTCTGTGAGAATATACCGTCCGAAACGAGGTATCTGAGTCCTATTTAGAACAAGACAAGTCAAGATGTATACAAGGGGTGATAAATGAAGTATACAATACATCTACATGATTTCTAGGTCGATCTAGGCCAAAGTCAACTCTTGGTCAACTGTACAGTCAAACTAGGTCAACAAGTCCAATCTAGGTCAACAACAAGGCTATCTTATTCAACTGTAGGGTTTGGTCAACTAAGTCAATTGGTCACTGTTGACTTCATGTTGACTTTTGGTCAACTCTAGTCAATTAACAACCTATAGGGTCACTCTATACACTAGGCCTATATAGAATATAGGTACAAAACATACATTCATGTATCAATACTTAGCTTACATACATATCATGCATACCTTACATATCATGTATATTATATTACATGATACATACATGTATACTTGCATTACATTATACTTACATTCATGCATATTAGATACTTGTATTTATATTAACATGTTGCATACATTCATTTCATTCATGCATCTATGCATTACCTACATGCTTTATACATATGCATATATTGTATATTCATATCATTTCATACATAAACATAGAGGCATACAAACATGCATACAACATATATTTCATACCTTACATTACCTTACATATCATGTTATATATTATCATTCATTCCTTTCATATATTACATTATCTTTAAGTTACATACATCATATATGGATACAATACATTATCATGCATGCTTGCATTCATATATTACATTCTATATTTCCTATTTACATTATGCATTACATTATCATTCTTACATTTCATTCACATTCAAAGGGAAAGGAGGGAAGGTGTGAGGGCTGAGACAGAATAGAAAAGGAAAGGAAAATGGAAATGTGGTCTAAACAGGGACTTACCAATACATACATCTCAGGTTGAAATATCAGGACTTGTTCTCAGTTTTAAACAAAACAATCTCAGTTTTTAGTATGAAATCTCCGATTTCCAAACAAGTGAACCCCCAAGTTAACTCAGTTTTTATATACATTTACAAACACACATATAGGCATTCAAATCCATACAAATTCAGTCTAGGATCTCAGGTTTCAATTATCAGTTTTACCAAACATTTCATAATCCCTAAATCAAACTGTGAACAAAGCACAACCCATTCATTCTCAGGTTTCAATGCTCTAAACCCATGTTCAGGTTAAAAAGGGTTCTCAGGTTTTATGTATATATTCAGTTAACTAAACCCAAATTCATTTACATACATCGATTTCAGTTAACAGTTTCATATAAAACTCCCACCCCTGTTTTTATGTTAATTAGTGAAATGCAATTACATACATACAATCAGTTAACCTTTTTATAGTGAAACAATTCTCATTTTTTATCATAAGGGATTAATTCTCAGTACACATGTTTCAGTTCATAGATTTCAGTTCACAGGTTTCATGCATAAGTTTCAGTTTACATACATTACATTTTCAGTAGAATATTTCGAAGACAGGAACTTAAATCAGTCGAACAAAATCTATATGAACTAAACCCCACATATGTAACCTAGAATCTAACATGTTTCTTAATTCAATAACAACACTTAAACTTTATAAATTATTATTCGAAAACTTATGAGACAGAGTGTATATTCACAGGTATCAGAACACATGAAACCCGAGATCAATTAGCATAGAAAAACCCAAATAATTTAGGAAAACATGTGTACAGTAGTGTCCCACATGTATGTGCACACGTGGAGGGTGTCCACGTATCCTAGAACTGGACACAAAGTGTCAATAATCGAATAAGCGAAGTATGAAAACACAGTGTTCAGTATGGCCTCGTACGACCATGTCGAGTCCAATAGGACTCGACACACAACACGAGGAGGGTCGTGTCTGTGTCCAGTGATAGAGTGGGTCTAGGGCTACGTGTCTAGCACCCTGATATGTTTCCACAACGTGTCTGCACGAGGCGGGTCCACGTGGTCTACACAGGGAGAATTTAGGCTCGGGTAGCAGGGGATGCGCACGAGGTCATGCTGCGTGTGTGCGTGTCCAATTTCGACACAAAAATGACATAATCTTCGACTCAGTCGAATAGATTTGGAATCCACACACCAAGGGCCACACAACCATGTATTTAGTTTTGAAAATTACTAAAATAATTTCTTATATGGCATTTCATCGAACACTCTTTTAAAAGCACCGATACGTATCCGATACAGACACGAAATGGACACGAATTCCTACCAAACTTGGGCTATACATAGGGGAACCCTAAATGAATGCATCTATGGAAAGAAACTGAAATTTAAATAGGTTTTATGGCAATTACCTATCGAGGGTGAAACCTCAATGACAAATGAACAAGGGAAGGTGTTCTTCTCCAATTGAATGGTCAATTCGCTTTGAAACCTTGCTAGCTAGCCTCCCAGACTCAATTTGGACTTAATTGGATATTAGGAGAAGAATTTGGGGAAGAACAATTAGGGCTTTTTTTAGGTATTTAAAAAAAGACAAGGGCTACATAGGAGCATACTTATAGGAGCGGGGGAGGGGCTTGTATGGCTGGCCACAAATGAATTTAGGGTTAGGTTTAGATGTAGATGAGTGGCTAGGGTTTGTCCAACCAATTCCAAGCCTTCCTATTGGTTCAATAGTCCTAAGGTCTTCTTTTTCACAAATATCCTAAGGGGTAAATATTCTACGTAGAAATATCAAGATATTGTTAATCTTGTCATTACTAGGTTACCCTAATCAAGACTCTAAGTTCAAGGCTAATCTAGATTAGGCTAAACTTTTAGGTCAAGTCTCAACTAAACAAATAGCACATATTTAATTAATACAATTTACAATTTCACAAAATTGTCAAAATGACCAAAATACTCTTAGGCTAAAAAGTTGTAATTAGTCATCATAATCACATGACTAGGCTCCCATGGTCATGGTTAGTCTCTAAGCTTAGCAATTCTAGGGTTTAACTAGTTAACCATCAAAATCACAAATCAATGTTTTAAATTGATTAAAAATCACCAAAAAATCACAATATGATTTAAATATCATTATTAAATGATTATAATTACAAAATTTCAAAATTACCCTTATTTTGAAAAACTGAGTGTTACACCTAGTAACTTAGGAGAGAGTATTTTATTAGCCGTGGTTATACTTCTATTGTTAGTGCCTCACCGGGCTACGGTACAGAACCTGTTATAGGACTATTAGTGCCTCACCGAGCTGCGGTTATATCACATGTACCTATAGCCAAGATTAATATAATATTCTCATGATATTTCACCATCTATAGAGTTCTCCTATGTGTTACTCTTCTTGTACTTGTTATTTCAGTCTTTTCTTGCATGTTATTTTCTGTACAGTAGGCATGTATATTATTTGTCTTGCTAGTCCTCTGAGAAACTAGTGATCTCTCCAGGTACTAGATAAAGATATGGTACATTGATGAATAATGGTTGCTACTCCAAGACTTTAAGTATATTTAGTTGTTGTTAGTATCATTCTTTTTCATTTTTATATTTTGTCCTGTATTTGATACTCGCTCTTATTAGCCTAGTCTTTTACAAGCTTCTATTTTCTTTTAGCTTGTTCATGATAAATATGTTATTGGGGATCCATTCTAATACATTTATATTCTAGAATCAGTGTATTACGGTGTGATCAGCCTTAGTGCACTTAATTCGTCATGTTATCATTATTTAGTGGATTGAGATGTAGTTGATTTAGAATAATAAGACAACTTATACGTACTCGAGTTGGGCTGGAGTCCTCTTGATACGTAGCTGGCATGTATACGATCTCCTAGTCCTACATATTTTGGGACTGGAGCATTACAGCTTTATTCAGTTTTAGTTCCTTTCTTTCATTTCTAATTTTACCTTCCATTTGCTACCGGATTTGTCTCCGGGTAACTCCGATTAGTTTGTATTAATCTGTAACCAAACACTTTGAATCTTATGTCTTTGACTCTAATAAAATTTGTCATTTATCGTGTTATCCTCCTTAAACTACTGTGAATGAGTTACATTATTGATCATATGATCTTGAGGTATAGACATCCCTCTACCGTTGATGTTGTGACGTAGGTTGGACATGCCTCATTCACCTGTCCCCTAACATCATGGAATGATACCATTGATCAAGGGTTTGTCCGACAAAAATACATAACAAAAATTTTAAAATAAAGGGATAAACTTTTATCAAATTACGATTGAGGGGAAAATTTCATAAAAATTCCATTCATAGGAATAACTCGCCAACTGAGTTGGCGGTGGAGGGCTGAATGTGGGCCCGCCAACTTAGTTGGCGGTTGAGGGCTGGGACCGCTAACTTAGTTGGCATGAGATGAGAAATTGGTTGTTCTTTGTTTTGTTTTGTTTTTTTTGTTGTTGAAAAGATAATAACAAATTATTTATTAGTAATATCATAAAAACATAGAAAAAAATAAATCAAAAATATTTATTTTAAAATTTAACCTCTAGTATTATAATAGGGTTTAGAACCTCCTAAAAATGAGCCTTCTAAATCGTTTGTATATTATCAGTTCTTAATATAAAAATTAAAAAAAATTATCAACGGTTTTCTTCGTACAAACTAGTATATTCACTGTGTTACATGAAAAGATACATAAAATATATGTTTAAGTGGTAACACAAAATATTTAAATACTAGTAAATTCTCCTAAACATAATAAATCGTAAAATATATTTAAAAATATTAAAAAATCATGTTTTTGGCAGAATTATCTATTGGTAATGTGAAAAATATAACATTACCATGATTTTTTTTGTGAATAGATAATAACGAATTATCTATTAGTAATATCACAAAAAAATATAACATAGATAATAATAAATCAAAAACATTTATTTAAATATATAATCTCTACTATTGTAAATACAACTTAGAAACGACTCAAAATGAGTCCTCTAAACCGAAATATATTATCAATTCTTAGTATAAATTTTCTTTAAAAAAATTAACTACATTTCTTTTCGTAAGTAGTTAGAAAAAAAAAACACTCTCAATAATTTATATCAAATAATAATTAACAAATTATCGTGAGAGTGTTTTTTATATAAATATTTGTTTTGAAATTTGTTAATTCATATAAAAAAACACTCTCACGATAAAAAAATTTTACGATAATTTGTTAATTATTATTTGATATAAACATATTTTTGGATTTTTGATATGTATTTAATTATTTAATACCTTGTAGTTAGTCCGATTCAAACAAGTATTGATTTTAGTTGGTTTCGTATGCAGGCTATACGTTTACGCTGAAATATAAAATGTCGGCATCTTGTCTTATTTACAACGGGCTCACAAAACCAAATCACTGCCTCACAACAGACTGAGGCATAGGCTCGGTAAGCCAAATCGATCATATAATTCAATGAAGCACGAAGTGCTCGAACGGCTAAGTCAGAAGAGTTGGTTGTGCCTAAGTAAAATATCGACTTAAGGTGGGGGGACTTTGACTCCTTTTTTATACTCCTTCATGCATAAGTAAAATATATCATTGTATGCTAAGTTAATCTATCGAGACCACGGGCGTGACTCGATCGAGAGATGAACATAGTGTGTGTCGAACACTAGATAGAACAATTGAAATAAAACGTACATCAAATGTGCGAGTCGCTATGGAACATTGAATATCGCAAAGGCGAGTGCCTCGGTGCGCAAGCCATAAGAACATGGGATAACTGTATCGACAAGTGCCTCAATACACGAGTTATTATGTGCCTCCACGTACTAGTTAGTATGCTAGAACATTGAAATACCATATCGATGCGAGTGCCTCAGTGCACGAGCTATAGAACATTGAATAACCTATCGAGGCGTGCCTTAATTGCACGAGTCAAAGGAAAGGAACATACATTGAACACTAAGGCATAGAACATGGAATTACAGTATCGAGGAGTGCATTGCATGCACGACTCGAAGAATAGAGAACAATCATGTTAAAGCGTGCATACGTGCCCGAGAATCATAAAAGATGGCTTCGTTGCGAAGAGAACAGTTGTGGCATGAATGTGACGGAACTGTCAGATATGACATGATGCCTCAAAATGTTCGGAACCTTCGGGTCGTTCGATTGACGAACATTAAGTTGGGGCATGATGCCATTGAACATTGAAACGAAGTATGGAATGTGAGAACATAGGAAGTTAAGGTGAGAAATATGAGATAATATGAAGTCGGAGTTACAGACTCAAGACATATTTGGTTGTTTGAATAAGACGCACGTTCCATGGTCGAATGGACTTAAGAAATGAATTGGAGATAATCTCCCGTGCACGAGTGTTCCCTCGAACGGGTTTGCACCGGGACGCCGGGACCGTTTGTCCTAGGAGGGACGTTAAACTTTGCTGGACACACATCTCTAAGACGATTAGCGACCGGTTATTGATGTGAACACTGCGCTGATTGGTATGCAACAGTAAGCCTCTGGTTATTGGAATAACAACCCATCCCGTAAGGCGCCGGGCTACCCAAATTGAGAAAAAAAAATAAAAATAAAAAAAATAAAAAAAATAAAAAAAAGAAAAAAAAATTTATCTTTAGTCTATTCTGGCACGGATACGACAACGACCTTCATATAGTTAAAGAACGGTGGGCCGAAAGTGCAGGAACAATAGATCCTGCACAGAGAACTTATAACATGACAGGAAAGGAATGAGGCGTATTCACCTTGCGTCGGTGCAAGAGCGAATGCGTCAATATTGGTAAAAAGTCCCGAAATAACACGAGATTGCTATTGGTTGCCTGCTTGCTTATAAGAATCAAATAACATGCTTTTCATGATAACATGCTTTACTGCTTCGAATTTGCCATGAAATCGATCCTAAGGATAACTGTAAACCCCCTAAAATTTTAGTAAGATTTTTTTTATAATAAATTGGTATTTATTTTGTACTTCGTATTTATACGTGCATACAAATATTTATTTAATATTTATTTTGTACTTCGTATTTATACGTCGCATACGAATATTTATTTTGTACTTCGTATTTATGCCAGAATACGTATTTTAAATGCATGTACTACTTAAATGTATTTATTTAATATTTATCATGTATTGTTCTGTATTTAAATTCCTTTAATTTTATGTTAATTATTTTTCTGCATTTTACTTTCTGCATCTTTATTCTCTACTTTTACTTTGCTTTTGTGTTCGGCCTAGATTGGTTTGTTTTTGGTTTTTCTTGGTTCATCATGAACCGAACCCAACTCCCCACCTACCACCACTCCTTCATTTAAAGCCCCAAAACCCCTTCTCTCTCTTCATTTACTCCTTCTCCATTACTCTTCTTCTTCCTCCTCCATAACTCTTCCCTCCACCTACCCAGCCGCATAGGCAAGTGCCAACTTGCTTCTTGATGGATTTCCATTTTTGCTGTTCCATTGTCTTCCTCTCAATATTTTTAGATACTTTAGTACTTAGCATTTTCAATTTCCATGGCTCATTTCATGTAGATCTAAGTTTAATGCATTTTCGAATTTCTTGGGTTTTGATCTAGTAACTTTGTTATTTTCAAGTTTTGATGGTTCTATGTTGTAGAAAATTTCGTTCTACCCCATTTTGACCTATGGAAGTGTAAACCCCCTAAATTTCTACTACGATTTTTTAATTATAATTTTGTATTTATTTTTATTCTGTATCTGCACGTCGCATACGAGTTCTCATTGTGGTATTTGCGTAGCATACGGGATTTGCGTTTCGTAAATACTCGACGAGTGTGAATATGTGTCGAGGTACATATGTTCAAAAAATATTTGTATTATAAATTTATTTTAATAGGAAAGTACATGTTCAAATAAAGGTGATAAATATTTTTATTTATATTTTTTATTCGTCGTTTAAAGACAAGTACTAATTTAAAAATTTTGGTTATATGAAATGTTTCCAAATGTTTGCGAAATATGAAATTGCTTATTAATATATTTTGTTATTATAAAAGCTAGCTCGTAATTAATATTTAAGTATTTATCATGATTTTTGAAATTAATTATTACTATATTTATTTAATTTTGAAAATGATATTTGAGATTTTGTTAATCCTAATATTTGATTAAATATGGTAATTTAAATTACAAAAGATTTTATTCACTTTATTTAAAATATTTTAAATAAAGTATAGAATTTATTTATATTGGATTTGATTTGGATTGAATTAGTTTAAATCGAATTTAAATATAATATGATATTATCTAGGGAGAATTTAAAATTCTTCCAATCCCTATCCAACTGGGAATTCCCACCTCCTATAAAAGGAGAGGTACTCCTCCAGCAAATTCTACCATCCACAAATGTGTATCATGTCTGTGTCCACCGTTCTTATTCCATATTATACAAGTACATCAATTCCCGTGTCGGACACACCCAGACACAAACCAAATCCTAACCCTAGTTTATCCCGTCTCCTGGCCTTGTCCGTCGCTATCACCGTCAGGAACTGTCGACACCACCCTCACCATCCTCAGTACCACATCCTCTTCTTATCGCCCAAACCCGCGACAGCCCCGCCTTCACCGTACCCATCTCCGACTCCCGTCAATACCGACCACAGCTGTCACCACCGAACAACCATCGCACCACCATCGAAACCCCCCACAAAATTTCACAGCTACCACTGCCACCTATACCGAATCCTCGTCGACACCACCACCGTGGCCGATCCGACATCCACGGCCTCCACCAACACCCAGAGTCCTTTTCCCTGTCACCATCACCACCACCGCCATCAACCACCACCAGCACCACCACCCAGGAAAAAGGCAACAAAATCAAAACCCGACTAACTTACCTCGCCGATGACCCGAGCCTTGCCGCTGCCCCCATCTCCTTTCCGCCTCCATGTCTCGTCCCGTTCACGGGTGGCCGTCTGCCAGCACAGCGTGCGCCCGCCGGTCTGAGTGTCCGCCGTCACACAAGTCACCGACCTCCGCGGGAGTCGTACCCGACCGCCCTGTCACGAAGCCGCCGGTGCCAACCGCCGTGCTCCTCCACGATGGACCGCCGCATCCCGCCGTGGATGGCAGCCCGCAACCGACCTTCTTGTCGGAAACCAGCGACCGGAGCCGCGTCGCATCCTCCAAACGACCGTGCGCCGCCTCCTTCCGCCAGATCCAACCGGATCCGGCTTCCTCCTCCGTCCGCCGCTGATAAACGTGCACCCCCTCCGACTTCCTCTCCGTCGGCGCCCGAAACCCCTGCGAGGCTCCGCCGTCCGTCCGCCGTTCTCTCGTGCCGCCGCCCGTCCGACTCGCCGTCTCCAGGGCAGCGCGCCCCCGGCGCTGACGCCGCTCCGCCCAACACGCCGCCCAAACCAGGCGCTGACCATCGCCGAGCGCTCGAGACCGCACGGTGAGCCTTTTTCCTTCTCACTCTTCTCTCTCTCTCTCTCCCTCTCGCTAAATAATTTGGGGGGAAGGGATTAGATAAGTGTTATTTTATTATTATTATTATTATTATATATTACTGTTACTGTTGCTATTATAATTATTATTATTATTAGTGTTAGTATTGTTATTAGTTTTATTATTATATTATTATATCATTAGTAGACTTTTGTTATGTTTATGACTTTATTTTTAGGAGTATAAATATTATATTAATCTATTTTTATTAAATAAATAGACAATATTTTTCTAAAATTTATTAAAATAATTTTGACCCATAAGTGTATAGGGTTCCAAGTTATAAAAATAATTTCCTAGTACTTTTATATATTTATTGTTACTGAAACAATAATAATGATAATAGTTTTTCCTATCAAAAAGTTTGTAGAACCTAGTTTTGTTTTAAAAGATTTTTATTTCAAGTGTTTATTTGAAACTAGTATCAAAATATAATTTTAGTATTATAAAATATTTCTAAAATTAGTATATGTAATTGTCTTCACAAATTCTCTTCAATTATCTTAGCTGATCATGACTAATCGTATCCCTACTTTCTTCCCGATTTTGGACCCCTACGCCTCGATCGTGGCTATTGGACTATTGAGACATGTCAGAGAACACCGCACCATACCAGACGACACACCAGACAAGATACCTTGCCATTATACTGTTTATTTTTAGTTTGTATTTTATTACATATCAATGTTCATTTATTTCTAGTTCTTGATTTACTGCCTGCTCAGTGATATTAGATGTACTTTGTTATTTATCCTTTGATTGCATATGGGCCTAGAGTTAAGGGACTACCGTTGTAGTGTATTGCATATACCTTGACACAGTTGTACCACGAGGATGTGTGAGATGAGTAGCATGTAGAGGTTCTTGCGTGTGGGCTGATCCCCCATGTGGATGCGTTAGGGCTAACTACTAATAGAGGCGTGTTAGGAGACTTAGCAGTTAGTAGAGGTACATGGTCGTGGATGCTACTTGACAGGTACATTGGATGGGGAGAACATTTCTTTGTTGTATGGGCTTCGATTGCACTTCCCTTTTAACCCGAAAGCTTCGCTGGAGATACGGGTATGAGCCTCTCAGGTTGGCCTCTATCGTTTTTGAACGTCATGCGCTTAGGTCACTGGTGCCCAAGTGGGGACTATACCAGATCCCATTTACAGCCAGGGCTCATACGACGAAAGGTTTGTTCTTAACTGCATGTTCACTTTACTATGGTTAGTTTACCTTAGTTTTGTATTGTCACTTTCTTTGATCGTGGCATATTTTATATTCAGTATCTATATGGCATGTTTATTGTATCTTGTTACGTCCCTCTGAGGACCTGGTTATCTCGCCAGGTGTGTGTTCTTATGTTTCGTAGGTGTTCTAGCCGTGGCCACGATTGTCACTATTTCTTCGAGGATGATTGTGCTTTGATCGTCTTCGCTTCGCCCGCCAATCTCATTGTATTTTCTATGTATTTTTCCTTACTTGTTGGTAGTGGATTTTTCTCCGCCCAACGAATGTATACATGACAAATTCAAAGTTGCTTTTATATCATTAATTATTTTTGTGGATGAGATTTAGTACCTTGGTTACTGTATTTTACAGCTTATGTATATATACGAGGGTCCATATACTTCGTATGAATACAGCTGGAATGTCTACGTTCCTAGTCCTACGTATTTTGGACTGGGGTGTTACATGTATTTGTGGTGGCCCGTGCAGGTCAAGTTTGCCGTTTCGGATACATGACTGTACCGAACGGGCCTGCAATATAGGATTAGAGTTTAGAATCTCATCCACCTACTTGACATTCTTTCTTGACTTCAAATTCCGAACTCTCGTTCGACCTTCTTGAATTGCATCTTACTTGACTCATTCTTCCGTAAATTCTTAGTTTCGTGTTTAGTAAGATGACTACACTAGTATATGCCATAGGTTAAACACATGGCTAGATGGATTGCATTGACAATTAATATGCGTAGAGATTTTATTTGAGTTATAGAGGCATTTATTTTCCTAGAAATATGATTCTTAATGATTATTTAAATCCAAGTTGGGTAGTAGCATATTACCGCTTCCAAAAGATAGTTGGAATGTTATTTTGATATTACAAAGTGGTATACACAAGAGGTTAGCTAGATGGAGAAAACAAACTGATTGATTTTGAGTTTTGATTTTTGAAGGTCTTTGAACATTATGATTATTGAGTTATAGCTATACATTTTTGGAGAGAAGGATCATAAAACTTTAAAATGTGGAAGTAGGATTTACGATTGACCAAAATTTGAGGGTGATGGAATTTTGGTAAAATATTTTTAATTAAAGTACGTCATATGATTTATGATTTATAAGGTTAATTAGAATTCGAGTTTAAAACCTTGATTTTGGATATTTAAATTTTGGAAAAAGGAAGAATTACTTTTGAAGAGTAGTTGAGACTTATTGGAAGCTAAAAATACACATTTGAGGGATATATAATTGAATTCATGAGTTATTTAATTGTTCTATTTTGTAGTATGAAATTCGGTTGATAAACTTAATAAATGTTGAGTTTAAGGTTTGGAGGAAAAAAATGTATATAATAATAATAATTCGATTTGCGACATACAAGGGTTGTTTCGAGATAGACTAGAGATTTAAAATTTTGATTAAAGTTGACAATCTAAGTATCTTGGAAATTCTATTGAGAAACTTTCGAGGAACTTGAAATTAGATCATATATTGGTGAAGGACCAAGAAACAAGTAAGGTCACCCAAGTGAGATAGCAGTATTCCACATTAGATTGCCATACCACCTATGATTATGATATTACATATACACAAGTATAGTTAGTCATCGACTAAACCGATGAACATATCTTTGACTCACTCGACCTTCCCACCAAGCTCGATCTTTATTAGAAATGATTAGGATCATTTCCTTAACCATACCCTTGTCTATGAGACTATTTTCTCTCTAGAAACCGTGTCTCTAACTTATCTTAACTTGATCTACGAGCTTTCATAAATTATCTATATTTCGTACTTTAACCTTTTATTCTTGAGCATTAATTAGTACCTTATGAAAACCCACTTTCTATTTTTGATCATTTGTCGTTCCCTATCGTGACTTTGATATTTGGAACACAATACTAGACTTTTCCTTCCCAAAAATTTCACATGCAAGACCTAGACGAGCTCACCTTCATGTAGGTATATCATGTCCCACTAAAACACGTCCCCTTGTACTCTATTTTTATGGTACGACTTTCGGGTCATAAAGACTAACTATAACCTATACCATGGTATCGATATACTTTTGACTATATATTTGGACTCAATCACGACTCAAATCTTCGACCCGATTGCGATCTACTAAATCCATTAAATGCTTAACCTTGTGTTTTTATCTTGACTACTTAACCCTTGTCATTTTATTTTCTTGTATTATCTTGATTCACTTAGACCCATAACACCTTTTACTCTTCATGCAATATTAGCAACACTTACTTTTCTCCCTTCCAATTAAATTGCTTTATCATACTTCACTATGATATCTCCATTGTTTACGCCACCTTGTTCCTTGTATGATTCCCTTATGCGAAATAAAATTTGATCATGACAATCTTGAGTTAGTAGCAGCTAGATTGGAGAACCCCACAGTATGGATAAATAATGTAGTTGGTTAAGATAATTATGAGATTATGAGCTACAGGTGGGACATAAATAGAAATGTACAATAAATCCGAATCAAGGAAGTAAGGAATGATATATTAGGTTTTGATGAAACACTCAAGGATAAATAGACTTTGCGAATTTCAAATTTGTTTTGAGGTAACTACATATCGAGTGAAAATGTTTCTAAAAACTTGGGTGGTTAAGAACCAAATTATACATTAAATTATGGATGCAAAATTTTTTTTTTTGATAAAGACAATGTTGACGTTGCTTTCGATAACGTATAGCGTTATGATGATATTATTTTTCAAGGATAACCAATTTTTGAAAAAAGAAACCTTTATATTTTTAAAGTTCTAAAATGATTATGAATAAGAAGTTAAGATGAGTTACATTTATACCATCGAGAAACTGAGATTGTTGAAGAAGAAATTATTGAGAGAGACTAATAAATATTATAGAAAATTTTCAATTATGATGATAGAAGATTGAGTTATGAAGATATATCGTTAGTTTTCGAGATTTATCGAACATTGCAGACGGAATTTTATTTTGGAATTTATGGATGCAATGTACACTAACCAATAAATACAAATTTGTAGTAAGAGGGTTTTAACTTTTAATTTGGCTAAATTGGTTGAAGGTTTATAATTAAATTATAAATTGGGAAGATATATAAAAATGAGCTATGAAGATTATGGAAGTCAAAATTTGAGGCTATTTGAAATTCTATGACGAAATAGAGAAAATTAGAGTACATTTATAATCATTGGTTTTGTTTAAGGGGACGTGGAACGGAAGTAATTTTTGGAAGGAATGATTTATGATAAGAGAGATTACATGAATATTGATGATATCAAAGGATTAAGGAGATTATTACCTACTTATGAGGTTGTCCCTTTTTAAGGTTAATGTTAAGGTTGATTGAGCTTAGTCATTGATCGATTGTCATGTGCATGATCGTAATCTAAAACCATCGAAATTTTGTTCTAGTCGATCGAATGACTCATTGCCATTGAAATGTCACTCGCCTCCTCGACGAATATTTCGTTTGCATTCTCGTGATCACGTACATCTATTCGAATAAACTCTTTCCATCGCCGTCGCCTTACCTACCCTAATTTTTCCTAAATTTCGAGGACGAAATTCTTTTAAGTTGGGTAGGATGTAAACCCCTAAATTTCTACTATGATTTTTTAATTATAATTTTGTATTTATTTTTATTCCATATCTGCACGTCGCATACGGGTTCTCATTGTGGTATTTGCGTAGTGTAGCACCCACTTTTTGAAATAAGGGTATTTAAGTCATTTAGTCATTTTAGTCATTTTTGTGATTTTCTAGATGTTTTTGGCTTGTGTTTGTTTTAGCATTTGGTTTAACCTTAGAAAATCCATATTAGAGGCTAACCATGACATATGCGGATTATTTAGCTAATTAGAATTTATTTTAGGCTTTGGTTCAATTTAGAAGGCCATTTGACCATTTTTAGGCTATTTAATGAATTGGCCTTTTAAGCCTTTCTGTTAATAGGCTTAAACTCAACTTAGACAGAGAAGAGAGGCCTATGAACCAACCCTAACCCTAGTAGGAATAGCCTGGCCGGCCAAAACAAGAAACCCCCTCCCTATATAAGCATTTGCATTAGTTTTGACACCCCCTTTACAAAACCCTAGTTTCCAGCTCTCCAAAACCCTAACTTTTTCATCCGACCTCCGTTTCACCCCAAACGAAGTACGTTGTGATCGTGGGAAGGAGGAGAACTTGCTGGAGCAATGCAAGCAAGGAGTTGGAGGCGTTTGCTCAGTAGAAACTGATCGTCTCATTGATCGAGGAGTCAGTTTCATTAATATTTCAACTCGCAATAGGTAAACACCTAAACACTATAGTTTTTCATGATTTTTCTTCATGGTAGCATGCATCTAGGTACCCTCGACCCACCCATGTAGTTTGGTGAAATTTCGTGTCTGTTTGATAGGCGTGTCGGCCACGTATAGGATTAGGGTTTAATGTGTTCGATGATTTGTCACTTAGAATTCAATACTGTTATTATTGCAAACTAATTTCGTGATTTGATAGGCCTAGATGTAGGGATTCCTGAACTCTAGTTTTGTACACGATTTGACACGTATCCGTGTCCAAAAGTGGACACGCACGCGCTGAACGAGGACCGTACGCGTGTCCTGCTGCTACTGGATTCGTTCTCGCTGGACACAGCAATTCGACACGCGAAATTTGGTGAGTGGGTAGGGGCCATATCTGACATGGTGCCCATTAAGTTTGGTTTGGTTCATTGAGAGTCGAGAGAGAAATCGACGTGGCACTGGATTTGGCCTGTCGCACGCGCGCCAGTTTTTGGCGTCCGATACGCGTGTCGTACGACTCGGACACGCGTCGTGTGGCCAGTGCAAACACGTAGGCTTATAGCCCTACATGTGGGCTACATGTACGAGCGACCATGTGTCGTAGTTGATTCTGTGTCGAGCCCTAGGTCGCGTGACACACGTGCACGAGGACTGGGTTCCAGTTTTGATACGCGCGTATCCAGGACACTTCGTGCTCTATTTTCTTGGCCATAACTGCACCTAAACTTCATGTTCACACACGTGACACGTTACCAACCTTTGGTTTCGTTTATTATGTAGATTTTTGAATGTTTTAGGTCATGTTAGGCTTTGGTTAGAGTATCGGGTATTCGAGTTCATTTTTCTGTTTCAGTTTTCTATTTGATATGTTCCCATCATAATCCGATGTGATTTTCTGTATAAACCCAACCTACAGATCCTATATGACCCTATCTAGGAGATACTTGTTAGTTTGCATCATGGAGAGGGTTGTGTTCGAGTTTGGGTTAGCCATAGGTACTCGGGTAGGTATCAATATAGAGTATCATGCCTATAGCTGATACTTGGGTTGATATAGAATTGATTTTAGGAATGCTGAGTTCAGTTTAGTTGCTTGATTAGTTGAGATTGGTTGATACCAAGTTTAGTTGACTGTTAAATAAGAATTGGTTAATGTCCAGTTTAGTTCAATTGATTAAGTTAAGGACTGTTTGTTGGAATTAGAATAGAAATTTGATTTTGAGATGTATATATGTATGTGTGTATTGGGTTAGATAGGCTGAACTAATAAGGGGTGTTTTGTGATGAAGAATTCAGGAAAATAGACAACTGCAGTAGCAGTAGGCATGCCTATGTACATGTGTCCAAGTATGTGGATGCATTGGGGTGAGTAGTGAGGATCTAGCATTGAGATTGCCTTGTTCTAAACTAAAAAATTCCTAAAAGATACCCTAGCCTAGAGTTTAGTAGTTATTAGTCTAAGTATGGATACTAGACATAGGGTATTGTGAGTTAAGGTATTTTGTGAATTACATTGGTTGTTAGGATTAGGCTTTTTAGACCTAAGATAACACCAACTCAATACCCAAAATCAACTCTAAGACTAGTAGTGCCCTAAAATCTGACTTATAGGCTAGTTGACCCAACTTTGACCTAGTTGACTAGTCTGGTTGACCAAAGTTGACCCAAGGTTGACTTTGACTTAGATTGACGCAAATCATGTAGAATTTGTATTGAAGGCTTTCCTTATGATATTTTAGACTGTATTATGACATGTGGTTGTTTTAAATAGGATCTTATTACTCTAGTCCAGTCACTTTTCATCATCAGCAGTTCGGATTGCCAAGCGAGTACATTCTCTGATCTTTTCATGCTTCTTTGGATATGTACTCTTGTTATAGACTAGTATACTTGATGCTGACACGACGTTCACACGGATTAGTACCCTCTGGATCTTTTCATGCGATGTTATCTCCTCGGATACATTGAGAATGTCATGTTCATGTACTTTATCATGGTCATCATGTACTCCATGTATTCACATTTATCCATGTGCACTTACATGTTATTCATGTACACTCATGACCATATGAGTTCCATGTATACAGTAGTTGTTATCCATTTGCAATAACATAACATGCTTTGATCCTTATGTATTGGTTGGGTGCAGGGAGAGTGTAGTTGGTTATGTGATCCTTATCCCCAGTAGGTATCCATGTGCATTCCATAGTTGTATCCATGTGCAACCCAAGCTGTTTACATAACCAATTCATGCTCTGATTCACGTAGAAGGTTACATTCTTTATTTATCTTATTATATCTCAGCTTATATCTTCTCTCTTGTTGATTTCTCTTTACAGCGATTCATGTATAGTTTTCTATTGCTTGCTTTATATGTCCATTCCTGATATGAACTGTTGTGAAAGATATGTGCTCGTTCCGTCCTGACTGGGTATGTTGAAAATTTTACAGGTGATGATGAGGATTATTGTCCTACTTATTATGGCATTGGCTTAGATGACACTGGCGACATGGACCCACAGGAGGATCCCACAGTCGCTGAGGACTTGCCCATAGTCTAGCTGAGACTTAGTACTTTATTTTATATTTTCTGTTTGAGACTTTATGAGTTGTATTTGAGATTATTTCTGGTGGTTTACACCTAGACTATTATTGTGACTCTCTTGAGATTCTTCTATTCCATCTTAGTAGTGTGATTGAGTTACATATTATTTTACTCTCTATTCATAGCTTATCTAGATTGTGTTAGATATGGTGACTCAGGACAGCGTTCTACCGCCGACACTGCGGCGTAGGCTGGGCGTTCGTTACTTTTCGTGCCCTTACACTGGGTGCGGGTCGTGACACGTTTTTAGTGGTGGCCCATGCAGGTCCCCAATCACAACTATTGTGATTCGTAGTGGTACTCGAACTAGAGTATCATTTACAACCTGCAGTAGGATATAGGAATAAATTAAGGTACTCAATCACATTAGGAAAAACTCTTATCAATTCTTGCTGTTAATTGTCTCCTTTTGAAAACAACTGTCCTCCTTTGATGATTTTGCTTCTTTTTCAGTATTTGATTCCTTATTTGATCTGTCTTCAGGATGGTGGAGACACGATCGCAGCGCTCTGGCTCCAGGTATACCACTGAGAGGTCGGCTACTTCTCGTCCGACCCAACCTGCTCCAGGGACCACAGTGCCTCTTTTTCCAGCTCAGGTGGACCCATCTACTCTTGGGGGTGCTCCTCCACCAGTTCTGAGGACTACCCTAGGAGTGCAGGGGATGCTACCACTACCACCCCAGGGGACAATTGATGCGGCACAGTGTTTCGCTCTCATTCAGCAGATGATGGAGATGCAGCGACGTCAGTCAGATGACATGAGGCAGGGCATTGATAATGCCTACCAGTTAGCGATGATGGCAGTGGAGAGGGCAACTGCCCCACCCCAAGAAGGGCAGATTCAGCCATACCAGCCGAGGACTCCAGGTATTCAGGACTTCCAGAAGATGAGGCCGCGGGACTTCAAGGGTACATAGGGTATCCTTTACGCGGACGACTGGATAGAGCACATAGAGGAGATTTTTCGTCTCGCAGAGATACCGGCTAGACTCCAGGTGGAAGCAGCAGGCAGTATGATGCAGGACCTTGCCCGCACTTGGTACCAGACCGACCCCAGGGTTGGTACTAAGGGGCAACCTTGAGAGGATTTTAAAAAGCCTTTCAAGGAGAAGTTCTTCCCCGATACTGCACCTGGCGCGTTGGAGACGCAGTTTGAGAACCTGGTTCAGGGGAACCAGACTGTAGAGGAGTACGCCGGAGAGTTCTGCCGCCTGGGCAGATTTATGGAGGGCCTTAGTGAGACAGCGAAGGCTAGGAGATTCAGGAAGGGTTTGGTTAAGGAAGTCAAGTCCTTAACCAAGAGCAACAGGAATGCTATATTTGAGGAGATTTTGATGGGAGCCATGGCAGCAGAAGATGATCTGGAGATGAAGCAGAAGAGAGGCCATGATTTTCATGCAGCCAGTGGCAGTGGAGGACCAGCCAAGAAGCCCCATTTTCAGCAGCAGCATCAGCAGAAGTCTTTCCAGCAGCAGAGGCCATTTCAGCAGGCACAACAGAGACAGGGTCAGCAGGCACCGAGTCAGCAGCAGGCTGCCACTTGTGACTTCTGTAAGAAGCCAGGCCACAAGTAGAGTGAGTGCAGGAAGAGGCTAGGAAAGTGCCTACTCTGTGGTTCATCAGAGCATCAGTTGAGGGACTGGCCTGAGGCTTTCGGGCGTAAAGGACAGGGAGCAGGGACCAAGGCACCAGTGGAGCAGCAGCAGAGGACCTTTACCGACTCAGCAGCAGAAGTTTGTTCAGCATCAGCAGCAGGCCAGAGGAGGCCAGCAGGGGCGAGCTTTCGCCATGGCAACAGAGGATACCGAGGCAGTAGGCGATCTGATAGCAGGTTCTGTTCTTATCGACTCTTTTCCCGCATTTGTATTATTTGATTCGGGTGCTTCCCATAGCTTCGTGTCTGTATCTTTTACCGTTAGACACCATCTTTCTTCTGAACCTTTGCCTAGGACTTGCAAGATCACGACTGGGGGTGGTATTATCTTCGTCAGTAATATTTGCAAGAATCGAAGAGTAGTTTTGGGAGGCCGAGAACTGGATGTGAGTCTACTCATGATGCCACTACCGAACTATAATATTGTACTCGGTATGGATTGGTTGAGCAGGCATCATGCCAGTATAGATTGCCGCAGGAGTAGAGTTCTTTTCAGCATACCAGGAGAGCCAGAGTTCGAGTTCACCAGACGGGAGTCAGAGCAGAGCAGTGGAGTTTTCTACGGAGCTTCAACAGAGGAGCAGAGTGTGCCACATCCACTAATAGCTGAGTTTATGGATATGTTTCCGGAGGAGTTGCTAGGGTTGCCTCCGGACAGGGATGTGGAGTTCTCTATAGACTTGATACCCGGCGCAGAGCCGATATCTTAGCATGTCTATAGAGTGAACAATAGTGAGCTTATGGAGCTGAAGAAGCAAGTGGATGAGTTGCAGGACAAAGGCTTCATCCGATCAGTTCTTCACCATGGGGTACGCCAGTACTTTTTGTACTGAAGAAGGATGGATCGGTACGGATGTGTATCGACTACAGGGCACTCAACAGCATCACGATCAAGAACAAGTACCCACTGCCAAGGATCGATGACCTGTTCGATCAGTTGAGCGAAGCGAAGGTATTTTCCAATATTGATCTGAGGTCAGGAAATCATCAAGTAAAGGTGAAGAAGGAGGATATTCTGAAGACAGCTTTCAGGACTCGGTACGGCCAGTTTGAGTTCATGGTGATGCCGTTTGGGTTAACTAACGCCCCGATGGTGTTCATGAACTTGATGAACAAGGTGTTCCACCAGTACTTGGACAAGTTCGTAGTGGTGTTCATCGATTAAATTTTAGTGTATTCGAAGACCCCAGAGGAGCATGAGGAGCATTTGAGAGTGGTTCTGGAGACTCTCAGGAAGGAGCAGTTGTACGCAAGCTCTCGAAGTGTGAGTTCTTCTTGGATCGAGTTGATTTCTTAGGTCATGTGGTGACCGGAGATGGGATCTCAGTCAACCCGAAGAAGATCAAAGCAGTTGAGGCGTGGACAACACCGAGTTCAGTTGCAGAGATCAGAAGCTTTCTAGGATTGGCGGGGTACTACAGGAGGTTTGTTCAGGATTTCTTTCGGATTACAGAGCCATTGACTAGGCTGACCCAGAAGGACGTAGAGTTTGTCTGGTCAGAGGAGTGTCAGGTTGCTTTCGATGAGCTGAAGAAGCGACTGATGACAGCCCCGATTTTGACGTTGCCATCAGGATCAGACGGGTTCACTATCTACAGTGACGCCTCAGGAAAGGATTTGGGTTGTGTTTTGCAGCAGCATGGGAAGGTGATTGCCTATACATCCAGGCAGTTACGTCTGCATGAGAAGAACTACCCTACCCATGACTTGGAGTTGGCGGCGGTTATCTTTGATCTGAAGCTGTGGAAGCACTATCTATACGGAGAGCGTGTGGAGATCTTCACAGACCACAAGAGCTTGAAGTATGTGTTTACACAGAAAGAGCTCAACATGAGGCAGCGCAGATGGTTGGAGTTGATGAAGGACTTCGATATTTCATTGCAGTACCATCCAGGGAAGGCCAACGTAGTTGCCGATGCCTTGAGTAGGTATTCGGTAGCTATGTGCTTGACGATGGATCGTCATCTATTAGTAGATTTGGAGAGTTTGGGGATCGAGGTGATCGTGCCAGGAGTTCAGATGCAGATGTGGGGCCTGCAGATTCAGTCAGATTTGATGGAAAGGATCAAGTCAGCTCAGTTCGACGATGTTACTCTACGGTGTATCCGAGAGCAGGTTTGAGCAGGATTGGCAGATGTGGAGTTCATCATTGCTGAGGACGGCACATTGAGGCATGGTTCCAGACTGTGTGTGCCTAGCGAAGAGCTTCGGAAGCAGGTTATGCAGGAGGCCCATCACTCTCAGTATACTATGCATCTATGTGCCAACAAGATGTATAGAGACTTGAAGGAGCATGTATGGTGGTATGGGATGAAGCGGAAAGTAGCACGCTTCGTAGCCAGGTGCCTAGTCTGCCAGCAGGTTAAGGCAGAGAGACAGAGGCTAGGAGGACTATTACAGCTATTGCCTATTCCAGAGTGGAAGTGGGAGCACATCATGATGTATTTTGTTTCGGGATTGCCACGTACACTAGGAGGAAAAGACACGATTTGGGTCATCGTGGACAGGTTGACCAAATCGGCCCACTTTTTGCCATTCAAAGTGGGGACGTCTACGGAGAAGCTAGCAGAGTTGTATATACTGCAGATTGTCAGGATACATGGAGTTCCGGTGAGCATTGTCTCGGATCGGGATAGTCGTTTTACTTTCCATTTCTGGCAGAGTTTGCAGACTAGTTTGGGCACTCAGCTCAAATTCAGTACTGCCTACCACCCTCAAACGGACGGACAGTCGGAGAGGACTATTCAGACTCTCAAGGACATACTGCAGACTTGTGTCCTAGATTTTGGAGGTTCTTGGGAGGACCATTTGTATTTGGTGGAGTTTGTATAAAGTAACAGCTTCCAAGCCAGTATTGAGATGTCACCATTCGAGGCCTTGTACGGACGTAGATGTCGTACTCCCTTGTCTTGGGATGACGTTGGAGAGAGAGCTTTATTGGGACCGAAGATGGTTGTTGACGCAGCCGAGAAGGTGAAGCTCATCAGGGATCGACTTCGCATGGCGCAGGACAGACAGCGGCATTGGGCCGACAGCCACCGAAGACCTTTGCAGTTTGAGGTATAGCTTAGACTTAGGATTAGAATCTTGTTGTTTGTGTTTTGTTGATTGTGTGATTGTTTTGTTAATTGAGACCATGCTTGTGCTAGGTTGGAGATATGGTATTCTTGAGGATTTCACCGACTCGAGGCACTATTCGTTTCGGTAGAGGAGGGAATCTTAGCCCACGCTATGTCGGACCTTTGGCTAACAGCGGAAGGGTCGGCGATGTGTCATACAGACTGGACTTGCCTTCTTCCTTAGCGGGAGTCCACAATGTATTCCACGTATCACAGTTGAGACGGTATGTGGCAGATCCTAGCCATATACTAGACCATTCTGAGATTGAGGTGGGACCTACTCTCCGTTATCCAGAGCAGCCTGTAGAGATTATGGATCGACGGGAGAAGGTGATGAAGAACCAGACAATACCATTAGTTCGCGTAGCATGGATGCATCACTCCTCCAGTGAGTCTACTTGGGAGAGGGAGGATGAGATGCGCGAGCAGTACCCTTATCTTTTTCAGCAGTGAGGTATAATTTCTATCTTTCCTACTTATGCAGCTTGCCTTTAATTTCGAGGACAAAATTATTTTTAAGGAGGGTAGACTTGTAGCACCCACTTTTGAAATAAGGGTATTTAAGTCATTTAGTCATTTTAGTCATTTTTGTGATTTTCTAGATGTTTTTGGCTTGTGTTTGTTTTAGCATTTGGTTTAACCTTAGAAAATCCATATTAGAGGCTAAACATGACATATGAGGATTATTTAGCTAATTAGAATTTATTTTAGGCTTTGGCTCAATTTAGAAGGCTATTTGACCATTTTTAGGCTATTTAATGAATTGGCCTTTTAAGCCTTTCTGTTAATGGGCTTAAACACAACTTAGATAGAGAAGAGGGGACCATGAACCAACCCTAACCCTAGTAGGAATAGCCTAGCCGGCCAAAACAGGAAACCCCCTCCCTATATAAGCATTTGCATTAGTTTTGACACCCCCTTTACAAAACCCTAGTTTCCAGCTCTCCAAAACCCTAACTTTTTCATCTGACCTCCGTTTCACCCCAAACGAAGTACGTTGTGATCGTGGGAAGGAGGACAACTTGTTGGAGCATTGCTAGCAAGGAGATGGAGGCGTTTGCTCAGTGGAAACTGGTCGTCTCATTGATCGAGGAGTCAGTTATATTGATATTTCAACTCGCAATAGGTAAACACCTAAACACTATAGTTTTTCCTGATTTTTCGTCATGGTAGCATGCATCTAGGTACGCTCGACCCACCCATGTAGTTTGGTGAAATTTCGTGTCTGTTTTATAGGCGTGTCGGACACGTATAGGATTAGGGTTTAATGTGTTTGATGATTTGTCACTTAGAAATCAATACTGTTATTATTGCAAACTAATTTCGTGATTTGATAGGCCTAGATGTAGGGATTCCTAAACCCTAATTTTGTGCACGATTTGACACGTATTTGTGTCCAAAAGTGGACACTCACGCGCTGTACGAGGACCGTACGCGTGTCCTACTGCTGCTGTGTCCGTTCTCGCTGGACACAGCGACTCGAGGCACAAAATTTGGTGAGTGGGTAGGGGCCATGTCTGACATGGTGCCCATAAAGTTTGGTTTGGGTTCGTGGAGAGTCGAGAGAGAAATCGACGTGGCACTGGATTTGGCCTGTCGTGCGCGCGCCAGTTTTTGGCGTCCGATACGCGTGTCGTGCGACTCGGACACGCGTCATGTGGCCAGTGCAAACACGTGGGCTTGTAGCCCTACATGTGGGCTACATGTACGAGCGACCACGTGTCGTAGTTGATTCTGTGTCGAGCCCTAGGTCGCGTGACACACGTGCACGAGGACTGGGTTCCAGTTTTGATACGATCGTATCCAGGACACTTCGTGTCCTATTTTCTTGGACACAACTATACCTAAACTTCATGTTCTCACACGTGACACGTTACCAACCCTTGGTTTCATTTATTATGCAGATTTTCGACTGTTTTAGGTCATGTTAGGCTTTGGTTAGAGTATCGGGTATTCGAGTTCATTTTTCTGTTTCAGTTTTCTATTTGATATGTTCCCAGCATTATCCGATGTGATTTTCTGTGTAAACCCAACCTACAGATCCTATATGACCCTATCTAGGAGATACTTGTTAGTTTGCATCATGGAGAGGGTTGTGTTCGAGTTTGGGTTAGCCATAGGTACTCGGGTAGGTATCAATATAGAGTATCATGCCTATAGCTGATACTTGGGTTGATGTAGGACTGATTTTAGGAATGCTGAGTTCAGTTTAGTTGCTTGATTAGTTGAGATTGGTTGATACCAAGTTTAGTTGACTATTAAATAAGAATTGGTTAATGTCCAGTTTAGTTCAATTGATTAAGTTAAGGACTGTTTGTTGGAATTAGAATAGAAATTTGATTTTAAGATGTATATATGTATGTGTGTATTGGGTTAGATAGGCTGAACTAATAAAGGGTGTTTTGTGATGAAGAATTCAGGAAAATAGACAACTGCAGTAGCAGTAGGCATGCCTATGTACATGTGTCCAAGTATGTGTATGCATTGGGGTGAGTAGTGAGGATCTAGCATTGAGATTGCCTTGTTCTAAACTAGAAAAATCCTAAAAGATACCCTAGCCTAGAGTTTATTAGTTATTAGTCTAAGTATGGATACTAGACATAGGGTATTATGAGTTAAGGTATTTTGTGAATTACATTGGTTGTTAGGATTAGGCTTCTTGGACCTAAGATAACACCAACTCAATACCCAAAATCAACTCTAAGACTAGTAGTGCCCTAAAATCTGACTTATAGGCTGGTTGACCCAACTTTGACCTAGTTGACTAGTCTGGTTGACCAAAGTTGACCAAGGTTGACTTTGACTTAGATTGACCCAAATCATGTAGAATTTGATTTGAAGGCTTTCCTTATGATATTTTAGACTGTATTATGACATGTGATTATTTTAAATAGGATCTTATTACTCCAGTCCAGTCACTTTTCATCATCAGCAGTTCGGATTGCCAGACGAGTACATTCTCTGATCTTTTCATGCTTATTTGGATATGTACTCTTGTTATAGACTAGTATACTTGATGCTGACACGACGTTCACACGGATTAGTACCCTCTGGATCTTTTCATGTGATGCTATCCCCTCGTATACATCGAGTATGTCATGTTCATGTAGTTTATCATGGTCATCATGTACTCCATGTATTCACATTTATCCATGTGCACTCATATGTTATTCATGTACACTCATGACCATATGAGTTCCATGTATACAGTAGTTGTTATCCATGTGCAATAACATAACATGCTTTGATCCTTGTGTATTGGTTGGGGGTAGGGAGAGTGTAGTTGGTTATGTGATCATTATCCCCAGTAGGTATCCATGTCACGACCCGCACCCTGTATAGGGGCATGAGAAGTGGGTACGTCCAGCCTACGCCGCAGTGTCGGCGGTAGAACGCTGTCCTAGGTCAATCATCTAACAATATAAAAGTACCTGTACAGTTTATACTCTCCGAATGGAGGTGACATAACAATATACATCTCAATCACATCTAGGATAGAAGAATGAAAGATAGATAGATAGACAGTAACTCAAAGAGAACAGTAGAATAGATGAAAATGTCCAAGTGTCTAGGATAACATAACACCAGAATGTCAACTCATAATACAATAAGTCTAAGAGTCTATATATCTCAACATCTCAAAATACAACTCAAAATGTGGGACAAAATGATAATACCGAAAGACTGTCTAGCTAAACTAGCCTAGACTACTGGGGCAACATCCTCAGCTGCAGGTGGATCCTGCTGAGGGTCCACAACATAAGTATCATCTAGTCCTGCTCCATAATAGGTAGACACCAGGGCCTCATCCTTATCCTCTGTAATATTTTCAATAGGTCCAGTCAGGACAGGAACGAGCACAATACATCTCACACAGTTCATAACAGGTTAGGAAATATAATACAAGCAATAGAGTAAGATACAGGAAATGCTGAAAGGAAATATACGCTGTAAAAGAGATAGCTGTAATGAAATATCTACTATATATAGAGAACTATAAGTGACTAGTGATGTAGAGTACAAGATAGGCATGTGAATGGCTAGAATTTATACATGATTACACTACTGAGTTTGCACATGATTACACTACTTTGGAATTATTCACATGTCCACTTCTACTCCTCCGTTACCCCAATCAATACACAAGGATCTATACAAGTTACGTTATTATACATGATATCACATGGGGGCCCATGAAAGGGTGCACATGATAGTATACATGAGGGCTCAGTGAATCGTGAGAGTACATGATCACATGAGTATACATGCATGATGGAAGCATAGGAGTACATGATGAAAGTGAAACACACGTAACATGAAGTACCCGATGCTCCCGAGAGGGATAACATCTCATGTAAAGATCCATATAGTACCAATCCGTGTTACCAACGTGACAGCAACAAGTAAAGTAATCTAGAGCGAGAAGTAAAGCCTGAACAAGTATGAAACGGTCAGAGAATGTACTCGCCTGCTGTATGAATGTCTGTAGAGAATATGCTGTCTGAGGAGAGGTGTCTGGCTCCTGATCAGAGCAACACAAGTCACAATGTGTTCTAAATAGTAAAAAAGAAGTCTACTATGCATACTACATGATTCTAGGTCAATTTGGTCAAAAGTCAACTCTTGGTCAACTCTAAAGTCAAACTAGTCAAAGTTAGGTCAACACTAGTCAAAGTTAGGTCAACACTAGTCAACTTAGTTAGGGTTTTAGTCAAACTAGTCAAACTAGTTGTTTTAGGTCATTCCTAGTCAATTCTAGGTTAACTAGGTCAACTTTGACCTAAGGTTGACTTTGGTCAACCCTTAGTCAACAAGGGTCAACAAGTTGGGTTTTGGGCCATTAGGGTTAGCCCTAAGCCATAGGCTAGTCTTATAGGTTTTCATAGGCTAGTGGTGTAGGTTTCATATAACCTATATCTAGTAAGTTATATAGATATATATATATATAACTATATATATGAATAGACACTATCTACCTACTACCCATATATCAAAATATGAATACTATATATAATACAAACCCACACTCACATATATATATATAATGACACTATGTATATCTAATACAATATATATATATATATATATATATATATATATATATATATATATATATATATATATCATATATATATATATATATATACATATATATATATATATATATATATATATAAAACTTATATATATTACATATATATAGAGAGAGGGAAGAGAGAGAGACATAGAGTGATCAGTGAGAGAGGGAGAGTGCAGGACAGTGAGAGAGAGGGTGTTAACCTGGACAGAGAAGGGGGAAGGGTTCCAGATTTTCTGGAACCAAAATTGGCTCCCCAACACACACACACACAGTCCATATATACACACATATGTATATACACACACAACTACACCTATACACTACCATTTATCCCCAAAACTCACCCACACTCACATATACATATACTACGTATATACATACTAAAATACACTAATACAAAGTATAAAACATAATCAAAATCGATTTGAAAATCGATTTTGCAAAACTGGAAAAATCCTAAAACCTGGAAACTATGGGCTGTGAACTCGAAACTAGGATAACCCGATTTCACACACTAAAACGAGCTAAGGCTCGATTCAAATGGTTGGTAACTGGTGCCCCATACATACCCTAGTGTCCTAGGTACCTGACACGACACCACGATACGAATTCATGTGTCAAAACACACAAAATCCCCACTCGGGTAAATTCCTGATACGCAACGCGTGCACAGCGTCGTGCACGCGTACAACTCACCCTAGGACACGACACACATGCACCTGTGTCTCGTGCTCGTGCACGAAGGTGCGCCTAGGGCTAGGGTACCTGTCCAACATCCTGCACTGTGTCCACGTGTCCTCAGGACACGGCGCAAACACCGTATCAGTCGAGTTTTCTCGACTGATACACATTGTTTACACTGCGTCGTACAGTGAGTCACGCGTCTCGTGATCGTGACACAGGACACGACGCACCTCGTGCTCGTGTCCTCGTATACGCCACGTGAAGGGATACACGTTAGTGTTATCACGAGACACCCAAGTGTCGTGTCCGCGCGACACGACACGCTCGAAGTTGCCCCCGTGCACGTGTGCGCTGACAGCGCGTGTCCAGTACGAGTGAGATTTCTCACTCGACACGACACGACGCGACACCAAACTTTGGGGGCATGTTCACAGACATTGCCCCCGTGTCCATGTCAAAAATCTCGTGTCCTAGTGCTCTGTGCTGTGAGCACGAAGTGCGTGGTAGCAGGGCACGCACGCGATCCTCGTGCAGTAAGTTCGTATCCATTTTGGACACGGACACGGCTCGAAAATGTGTCCAGTCCACTTGGGTTGTGACCTAGAAGTCTAGGGCTACCAGAAAATATAATTTGTTTTACAAAAACACAAAAACAGATCCTTTGTGGCATTTCACCAAACAAGGGTTAAAGCTTAGGATACGTGTCCGATACGGACACCAAACCGACTCTAACTTATACCAAATTTTACCCACAGTTATGGTAGTCCTATATGAATGCATCTATGAAGAAAAAACAGGATTTTAACTAAGTTTGAGGGCATTTACCTATTTGTGCAAATCCAAGGAAAATCAATAAAAAGGGGGTATGATTCCTTCCACTTGGTGATGCCAAAAGCTTCCAAATTCCTTGATAGCAGGCCCTAACTAGTACCCTCTAGTGTAGGGAAGTCCAATGCAAGAAACTAGAGGTGATTTGGATCAAAATTGATCAAGTTGTGGTCTTGTGAAGAAATAAAAATTTCAAGGGTTAAAATTCATGTAAAAAATGTTCATGAATGATACAATGGGTTAATATAGGATGGTGTAGGGCTAGGGGGGTGCCCTATGGCCGGCCAAGACAAGGGGGGTGTCCTTGGCCTTTCTTCTAGGCTAAGGCATGGACTTTTGTGTAAAGGGGTGAGATATTTGGAGTGATTTAAGGAAAATATCAATAAAGGTAAACTAGATATTTATACCACTTTAACCCTTAACCAAAAATCCATCCTAAAGCTTATAGGTTAGTGGCTAACCTCTAGATTAGGGTAGGATAGGCTAGGGACTAATCATGGTACTTAACCATGATTAAATAATATTAAAAATCACATAAACTCAAATAAAGTCTAGTAAATTACCAAAATACCCTTTTGGCCAAAAATCACTAATTTGATGTTCTAAGCCTATGGCTAAGCTCACATGGTCATGGCAACTTCTAGGTTAAGGAAAACTAGGGTTTATACTAAGTTATACTAACAAAATCACAAAGTTATAAGTCATGACTTAGCATGACTTAGAAGATGGTTCTAATTACACTAGAAATCACCATAAATCATATCATGCCCTAAACACTATTAATAAATAATAAAAATAATAATTTTTCAAAAATCCCCAATTTCAGAAAATAGGGTGTTACAAGTCTACCCACCTTAAAATAATTTCGTCCTCGAAATTTAGATGGTCGTACTCCTCCTAGGTCAAACTTCCAACAATCAGGATCGAAGCCACTACCTAGGCAACATACAAGGTCAACAAGCAAATATGGGTAGTAGACCTATACTGGATCATGTCCAAAAATTGGCTGGCAGTTTTAGGTCATAAGGTGTCCTTAATTCAAATCGAAATCAAGTAACTCCATGGGGTAAATCAGGATGGAGCCTCGGGTCAGAAAAATCGTACTAAGCAAATGAAGCACACGATGGTATGCCTGAGTGGGACACTAAGGTCATGGGTGTAGTATGTCATGTCTAGGTTACGTATGTGAAATTAGTTTTGAGAAAACAACTAGTCTTGTGCTCTTAATTTAAAAGTCACGGTAACGTGTCTACGGTGATCATAATTTAGAGTGGGAAAGGTCTATGGCCTAGATTGAACCAGAAATTTGTGATGCAAATAGTAATACCAAGGGGATAGGTTAAATGGGACAGTCTGTGGTCTCATCTAGGTGCAATAGTCATTCTAGATCAAGACTGTCCTATGGTATCAAACGTACAAGCAATCTAGGGTGTCCTAATTGGGAAGGTAAAGGAAACAACAATCATCAAGGCTATAGGGCCGTCTACCATCCTATATGAAAATTTGTCATTAACAAGTAAGTGGGAAATCATTAAAAGTTACTATTCCATAAAGGGGTAAAAGAAAATTAAAAATTTAGGCACAAACAATCACAAATAGATTTTAGTCTTGACACGATCTAAGTTGATCAATTTCAGGATAAATCGAGATTTGGGCAAGGTGGAAAATCAATAAAATCAAGTATGAGCACGAGCATCCAATAATGAAGATCCAGGTCATGATTAAATCTAATTCAACTGGATACGAATACGAGGTTCATAGGCGATAAAATAATTCTATGGAGAATTGTCAAGGCTGTTGCGGATAAGATTCTAGGGCAAGTTTAACTATGTCTCCATCCACGTAGATTAATATATAAAAAACGAACGAAAACGCAATAGGTTGATCAGACCATCATGTGCCGGTTCTGATTAGATAATACGTTAGTGGGTGCGCACCCAATAAAATATGTCATGATCAAGCTCGAAAAGGATAAGCTTGTAAAACTAAGGATAAATTTGTAGCATAAGATATAAGTAAGGGTGGAAATGATGAAAGAAGATACATAGTCCTGGTCATGGACATAGACTGGGAAGATAAGGAAACAATAAATCACAGGGCTAAAAGGGTCACCATTTTATGGTCAGAGCTACTCTATCAATTCTAAGTCAAAAGGCATAACACATAAATTAATTCATTTAAGGGAAAATTTCTTAACAAAAGAAGTTATTCAAGAATTATATTAATAGCTAAAGCTACTCCTACTCCTACTCTTAAGTAAGGGATAAAGAAACAAACAAACAATCGACAAAAATCAAAAGAACTACAGGTCAAAACTTATCACTAATAAGGAACAGGTAGGAGCAGATGGAATTGGATTTCAAGATAGATATAATGAAACAAGGTGGGAATGGAATTTAGAAGAACAGAACCTGCAAGCACATCGCCAACTACCTGGGCATCCTCAACTGTCATGGCGTAAGCACGCCCCTACTGGCCTCTTCCAGTCTGCTGCTGAAACTACATAAATCTCTGCTGCTGTGGCTGTAACAGTCCCCTCTGCTGACCTACCGGAGCCTTGGCTCCTGCTCCTGGTGCTGCTCCCTGTGCTACTCTGCCTATGTACTGGGAACACTCCCTCAGCTGGTGGTCCGCTGCCCCACATAGTAGGCACCAGCCCAACCTCTTCCTGCACTCACCCCATCCATGTCCCGACTTCTTGCAATAGGGACAACTGATTGTCTTCGGGTCCTGACCCCGATACTGATGCTGCACTTGCTGAACTCCCACTGGTGTCTGCGTCCGCTGAATCTGCACATGGGGCCTCTTGGCCTGGCCTCCACTGCTGCTGGTACCGTGAGCGTCCCGTCCCCTCTTGAACAACTGTTGCCGCTGAGTTTCAACTATCTGCTGGAAGAAGGAGAACAACCGTGCCACGTCCTCTGATCCTGATGGCGACTACTGCTGAAGAACGTTCGGGACGATAGGAGAAAGTCTCTGAGTAGGAAGAGGTATACTCCCATAGGCTGCAGATATCCTAGCCTGAGCTGGCACAACAGGAACTGCAGTATGCTGATCAGGACGAGGAGTGGTAGACCCCTCAGTGGTATCTCCCTGATCGAGACGATGAGATCGTGTCTCCACACCCATCCTGGAGACAGATCAAACAAGAAATCAATACTGAGATATAAAATGATAACTCAAGGGAGGACAGTTATTCAAGGAAGCAATCTTCAACAGGAATTTAGATGGCAGGATCCAGTTAAGAGTTTCCTAATGCGATTGAGTACCCTAAAATAAGGATATTAATCTAACACAATAAATTAAAATTAACAACTACAAAAATTTCAAAATCATCAACTAACTCCAGGACTCAAAGTTCCACAGTGAATCCTCCAAAATCAAATTCAGTCAAGGGAAAATGAGTTTAAATCGTAATTTTAAATGAGATTCTCAAGGGTCATCCCAGGAATCTCTCAAGGTATCCTAACAATGATTGAGTATCCTCTCTCACTAAGCCTATCCCTCAAATCCTATCGCAGGCTGTAGTGATACTCTAATTCGAATACCACTACATAAACTCGACCTGCATGGGCCACCACTAAAAACGTGTCACGACCCGCACCCTGTATAGGGGCACGAGAAGTGGGTACGTCCAGCCTACGCCACAGTGTCGATGGTAGAACGCTGTCCTAGGTCCATCATCTAACAATATAAAAGTACCTGTACAGTTTATACTCTCCGAATGGAGGTGACATAACAATATACATCTCAATCACATCTAGGGTAGAAGAATGAAAGATAGATAGATAGACAGTAACTCAAAGAGAACAGTAGAATAGATGAAAATGTCCAAGTGTCTAGGATAACATAACAGCAGAATGTCAACTCATAATACAATAAGTCTAAGAGTCTATATATCTCAACATCTCAAAATACAACTCAGAATGTGGGACAAAATGATAATACCGAAAGACTGTCTAGCTAAACTAGCCAGACTACTGGGGCAACATCCTCAGCTGCAGGTGGATCCTGCTGAGGGTCCACAACATAAGTATCATCTAGTCCTGCTCCATAATAGGTAGACACCAGGGCCTCATCCTCATCCTCTGTAATATTTTTAACAGGTCCAGTCAGGACAGGAACGAGCACAATACATCTCACACAGTTCATAACAGGTTAGAAAATACGATACAGGCAATAGAGTAAGATACAGGAAATGCTGAAAGGAAATATACGCTGTAAAAGAGATAGCTGTAATGAAATATCAACTGTATATAGAGAACTATAAGTGACTAGTGATGTAGAGTACAAGATAGGCATGTGAATGGCTAGAATTTATACATGATTACACTACTGAGTTTGCACATGATTACACTACTTTGGAATTATTCACATGTCTACTTCTACTCCCCCGTTACCCCAATCAATACACAAGGATCTATACAAGTTACGTTATTATACATGATATCACATGGGGGCCCATGAAAGGGTACACATGATAGTATACATGAGGGCTCAGTGAATCGTGAGAGTACATGATCACATGAGTATACATGCATGATGGAAGCATAGGAGTACATGATGAAAGTGAAACACACGTAACATGAAGTACCCGATGATCCCGAGAGGGATAACATCTCATGTAAAGATCCATATAGTACCAATCCGTATTACCAACGTGACAACAACAAGTAAAGTAATCTAGAGCGAGAAGTAAAGCCTGAACAAGTATGAAACGGTCAGAGAATGTACTCGCCTGCTGTATGAATGTCTATAGAGAATATGCTGTCTGAGGAGAGGTGTTTGGCTCCTGATCAGAGCAACACAAGTCACAATGTGTTCTAAATAGTAAAAATGAAGTCTACTATGCATACTACATAATTCTAGGTCAATTTGGTCAAAAGTCAACTCTTGGTCAACTCTAAAGTCAAACTAGTCAAAGTTAGGTCAACACTAGTCAAAGTTAGGTCAACACTAGTCAACTTAGTTAGGGTTTTAGTCAAACTAGTCAAACTAGTTGTTTTAGGTCATTCCTAGTCAATTCTAGGTTAACTAGGTCAACTTTGACCTAAGGTTGACTTTGGTCAACCCTTAGTCAACAAGGGTCAACAAGTTGGGTTTTGGGCCATTAGGGTTAGCCCCAAGCCATAGGCTAGTCTTATAGGTTTTCATAGGCTAGTGGTGTAGGTTTCATATAACCTATATCTAGTAAGTTATATAGATATATATATATATATATATACATATATATATATATATATATATATATATATATATATATATATATATATATTGTATTAGATATACATAGTGTCATTATATATATATATATATGTGAGTGTGGGTTTGTATTATATATAGTGACACTATGTATATCTAATACAATATATATATATATATATATATATATATATATATATATATATATATATATATATATATCATATATATATATATATATACATATATATATATATATATATATATATAAAACTTATATATATTACATATATATATAGAGAGGGAAGAGAGAGAGACATAGAGTGATCAGTGAGAGAGGGAGAGTGCAGGACAGTGAGAGAGAGGGTGTTAACCTGGACAGAGAAGGGGGAGGGGTTCCAGATTTTCTGGAACCAAAATTGGCTCCCCAACACACACACACAGAGTCCATATATACACACATATGTATATACACACACAACTACACCTATACACTACCATTTATCTCCAAAACTCACCCACACTCACATATACATATATACTACATATATACATACTAAAATACACTAATACAAAGTATAAAACATAATCAAAATCGATTTGAAAATCGATTTTGCAAAACTGGAAAAATCCTAAAACCTGGAAACTATGGGCTGTGAACTCGAAACTAGGATAACCCGATTTCACACACTAAAACGAGCTAAGGCTCGATTCAAATGGTTGGTAACTGGTGCCCCATACATACCCTAGTGTCCTAGGTACCTAACACGACACCACGACACAAATTCATGTGTCAAAACACATAAAATCCCCACTCGGGTAAATTCCTGATACGCAACGCGTGTACAGCGTCGTGCACGCGTGCAACTCACCCTAGGACACGACACACACGCACCCGTGTCTCGTGCTCGTGCACAAAGGTGCACCTAGGGGTAGGGTACCTGTCCAACACCCTGCACTGTGTCTACGTGTCCTCAGGACACGGCGCAAACACCATATCAGTCGAGTTTTCTCGACTGATACATATTGTTTACACTGCGTCGTGCAGTGAGTCACGCGCCTCGTGATCGCGACACAGGACATGATGCACCTCGTGCTCGTGTCGTCGTGTACGCCATGTGAAGGGCTACACGTTAGTATCATCACAAGACACCCAAGTGTCGTGTCCGTGCGACACGACACGCTCGAAGTTGCCCCCGCGCGCGTGTGCGCTGACAGCGCGTGTCCAGTGCGAGTGAGATTTCTCACTCGACACGACACGACGCGACACCAAACTTTGGGGGCATGTTCACAGACATTGCCCCCGTGTCCATGTCAAAAATCTCGTGTCCTAGTGCTCTGTGCTGTGAGCACGAGGAGCGTGGTAGCCGGGCACGCACGTGATCCTCGTACAGTGAGTTCGTGTCCGTTTTGGACACGGACACGGCTCAAAAATGTGTCCAGTCCACTTGGGTTGTGTCCTAGAAGTCTAGGGCTACCAGAAAATATAATTTGTTTTACAAAAACACAAAAACAGATCCTTTGTGGCATTTCACCAAACAAGGGTTAAAGCTTAGGATACGTGTCCGATACGGACACCAAACTGACTGTAACTTATACCAAATTTTACCCACAGTTATAGTAGTCCTATATGAATGCATCTATAAAGAAAAAACAGGATTTTAACTAAGTTTGAGGGCATTTACCTATTTGTGCAAATCCAAGGAAAATTAATGAAAAGGGGGTATGATTCCTTCCACTTGGTGATGCCAAAAGCTTCTAAATTCCTTGATTGCAGGCCCTAACTAGTACTCTCTAGTGTAGGGGAGTCCAATGCAAGAAACTAGAGGTGATTTGGATCAAAATTGATCAAGTTGTGGTCTTGTGAAGAAATGGGAATTTCAAGGGTTAAAATTCATGTAAAAAATGTTCATGAATGATACAATGGGTTAATATAGGATTGTGTAGGGCTAGGGGGTGCCCTATGGCTGGCCAAGACAAGGGGGGGTGTGTCCTTGGTCTTTCTTCTAGGCTAAGGCATGGACTTTTGTGTAAAGGGGTGAGATATTTGGAGTGATTTAAGAAAAATATCAATAAAGGTAAACTAGATATTTATACCACTTTAACCCTTAACCAAAAATCCATCCTAAAGCTTCTAGGTTAGTGGCTAACCTCTAGATTAGGGTAGGATAGGCTAGGGACTAATCATGGTACTTAACCATGATTAAATAATATTAAAAATCACATAAACTCAAATAAAGTCTAGTAAATTACCAAAATACCCTTTTGGCCAAAAATCACTAATTTGATGTTCTAAGCCTATGGCTAAGCTCACATGGTCATGGCAACTTCTAGGTTAAGGAAAACTAGGGTTTATACTAAGTTATACTAACAAAATCACAAAGTCATAAGTCATGACTTAGCATGACTTAGAAGATGGTTCTAATTACACTAGAAATCACCATAAATCATATCATGCCCTAAACACTATTAATAAATAATAAAAATAATAATTTTTCAAAAATCCCCAATTTCAGAAAACAGGATGTTACAATCCATGTGCATTCCATAGCTATATCCATGTGCAACCCAAGCTGTTTACATAACCAATTCATGCTCTGATTCACGTAGAAGGTTACATTCTTTATTTATCATATTATATCTCAGCTTATATCTTATCTCTTATTGATTTCTCTTTACAGCGATTCATGTATAGTTTTCTATAGCTTGCTTTATATGTCCATTCTTGATATGAACTGTTGTGAGAGATATGTGCTTGTTCCGTCCTGATTGGGCATGTTAAAAATTTTACACGTGATGATGAGGAGTACTGTCCTACTTATTATGGCATTGGCTTAGATGACACTGGCGACGTGGACCCACAGGAGGATTCTACAGTCGTCGATGACTTGCCCATAGTCTAGCTGAGACTTAGTACTTTATTTTGTATTTTCTGTTTGAGACATTATGAGTTGTACTTGAGATTATTTCTGGTGGTTTACACCTAGACTTTTATTGTGACTCTCTTGAGATTCTTCTATTCCATCTTAGCATTGTGATTGAGTTACGTATTATTTTACTCTCTATTCATAGCTTATCGAGATTGTGTTAGATATGGTGACTCAGGACAGCGTTCTACCGTCGACACTGCGGCGTAGGCTGGACGTTCGTTACTTCTCGTACACTTACACTGGGTGCGGGTCGTGACACGTAGCATACGGGATTTGCGTTTCGTAAATACTCGACGAGTGCGAATATGTGTCGAGGTACATATGTTCAAAAAATATTTTTATTATAAATTTATTTTAATAGGAAAGTACATGTTCAAATAAAGGTGATAAATATTTTTATTTTATATTTTTTATTCGTCGTTTAAAGACAAGTAGTAATTTAAAAATTTTGGTTATATGAAATGTTTCCAAATGTTTACGAAATGTGAAATTTCTTATTAATATATTTTGTTATTATAAAAGCTAGCTCATAATTAATATTTAAGTATTTATCATAATTTTCGTAATTAATTATTACTATATTTATTTAATTTCAAAAATGATATTTAAGATTTTGTTAATCCTAATATTTGATTAAATATGGTAATTTAAATTATAAAAGATTTTATTCACTATATTTAAAATATTTTAAATAAAGTATAGAATTTATTTATATTGGATTTGATTTGGATTGAATTAGTTTAAATCGAATTTAAATATAATATGATATTATCTAGGAAGAATTTAAAATTCTCCCAATCCCTATCCAACTGGGAATTCCCACCTCCTATAAAAGGAGAGATACTCCTCCAGCAAATTCTACCATTCACAAATGTGTATCGTGTCTGTGTCCACCGTTCTTATTCCATATTATACAAGTACAACAATTCCCGTGTCGGACACATCCCGACACAAACCAAATCCTAACCCTAGTTTATCCCGTCTCCTGGCCTTACCCGTCGCTATCACCGTCAGGAACTGTCGACACCACTCTCACCATCCTTAGCACCACCTCCTCTTCTCATCGACCAAACCCGTGGCAGCCCCGCCTTCACCGTATCCATCTTCGACTCCCGTCAACACCGACCACAGTTGTCACCACCGAACAACCACTGCGCCACCATTGGAACCCCCCACAAAATTTAACAGCCACCACCGCCACCTATACCGAATCCTTGTCGACACCACCACCGTGGCCGACCCGACATCCACGGCCTCCACCAACACCCAGAGTCCTTTTCCCTGTCACCATCACCACCACCGCCATCAACCACCACCGGCACCACCATCCAGTAAAAAGGCAACAAAATCAAAACCCGACTAACTTACCTCGCCGACGACCCGAGCCTTGCCGCTGCCCCCATCTCCTTTCCGCCTTCATGTCTCGTCCCGTTCACGGGTGGCCGTCTGCCACCACAGCGTGCGTCCGCCGGTCTGAGTGTCCGCCGTCACACCAGTCGCCAACCTCCATGGTAGTCATATCCGACCGCCCCGCCATGAAGCCGCCGGCGCCAACCGCCGGGCTCCTCCACGACGGACCGCCGCATCCGGCCGCGGATGGCAGCCCGCAACCGACCTTCTTGCCGGAAACCAGCGACCGGAGCCGCACCGCGTCCTCCAACCGACCGTACGCCGCCTCCCTCCGCCAGATCCAACCGGATCCGGCTTCCTCCTCCGTCCACCGCTGATAAACGTGCGTCCCCTCCGACTTCCTCTCCGTTGGCGCCCGAAACCCCCGCGAGACACCGCCGTCCGTCCGCCTTTCTCTCGCGGTGCCGCCCGTCCGACTCGCCGCCTCCAGGGCAGCGCGCCCCCGGCGCCGACGCCGCTCCGCCCAGCGCGCCGCCCAAACCCGGCGCTGACCACCGCCGAGCGCTCGAGACCCCACGGTGAGCCTTTCCCCTTCTCACTCTTCTCTCTCTCTCCCTCTCGCTAAATAATTTGGGAAGAAGGGATTAGATAAGAGTTATTTTTTTATTATTATTATTATTATTATTATTATTATTATTATTATTAATATTATTATATATTACTGTTACAGTTGTTATTAGAATTATTCTTATTATTATTATTATTAGTGTTAGTATTGTTATTAGTTTTATTATTATATTATTATATCATTAATAGACTTTTGTTATGTTTATGACTTTATTTTTAGGACTATAAATATTATATTAATTTGTTTTTATTAAATAAATAGACAATATTTTTCTAAAATTTATTAAAATAATTTTGATCCATAAGTGTATAGGGTTCCAAGTTATAAAAATAATTTCCTAGAATTTTCATATATTTATTGTTACTGAAACAATAATAATGATAATAGTTTTTCCTATCAAAAAGTTTGTAAAACCTAGTTTTGTTTAAAAAGATTTTTATTTCAAGTGTTTATTTGAAACTAGTATCAAAACATAATTTTAGTATTATCAAAATATTTCTAAAATTAGCATATGTAATTGTCTTCACAAATTCTCTTCAATTATCTTAGCTGATCATGACTAATCGTATCCCTACTTCCTTCTCGATTTCGGACCCTTACGCCTCGATCATGGCTATTGGACTATTGAGACATGTCAGAGAACACCGTACCATACTAGGCGACACACTAGGCAAGATATCTTGCCATTATACTATTTATTTTTAGTTTGCATTTTATTACATATCACTGTTTATTTATTTCTAGTTCTTGATTTACTGTCTGCTCAGTGATATTAGATGTACTTTGTTATTTATCCTATAATTCCATATGGACCTAGAATTAAGGGACTACCGTTGTAGTGTATTGCATATACCTTGACACAGTTGTACCACGAGGATGTGTGAGATGAGTAGCATGTAGAGGTTCTTGCGTGTGGGCTGATCCCCCATGTGCATGCGTTAGGGCTAACTGCTAATAGAGACGTGTTAGAAGACTTAGCAGTTAGTAGAGGTACATGGTCGTGGATGCGACTTGACAGGTACATTGGATGGGAAGAATATTTCCTTGTCGTATGGTCTTCGATTACACTTCCCTTTTGTTACGACCCGTACCCGTTTTTTTTCTAAAACGGATACGAGACATGTCCAAGCCAGCCTACGCCGCAGTGTCGGCGGTAGTACGCTGTCACGGCCATGAAGATCAAGATCACAAATAATGCTCATTCACATAATTAATTTAACTTACAATGATCACAAGTTTTACATTTGTAGAAAATATAAACTTGTACAAATAAATGAATGACTACAACTCAACTATCTAACTAGTCTCTAGGCTTTTGTCTGCAAGTGTTCCCGTCACTCCCCAAGCTAAGTGAATCCACGACTAACCTGAAAATGTTGGTTTCCAGTCAGGAATGGAACGAGCACAATTCACTGAATGCAATTTCAAATAAAGAAAATGACTATAAACAAAGGTTAGACATCAATTATGAGTTTTGAAAATAAACAGGAAATACAGAAAACTAATAGTAAATAAATAGACACAACAGACTTTCCCCAACTGTTAGAAGTACCTTTGATATGTGATCGGTCTCGGGACAATTATGCGACACGGTCTACACGGTCTAAAGTTACACGGTCTACAGTTACACGGTCTACAGTTACACGGTCTACAATTACACGGTCTACAGAAAATATTGCAATAAAGAAACATTGTCTACAGAATAATAATCACGAACTATACAGATTAAATGCAATAAATAAATCACTGTCTACACGGTCTACTTTGCAATAAATAAATCACTGTCTACAAGAAATAAATGTAACACGGTCTACACGGTCTACAAGAAATAAATGCAACACGGTCTACACGGTCTACACGGTCTAAGGTCAGATCACACATCGTTGGTACTTCTCATTCCCGACTCAATAATTTATAATAGAAAATAATCATACAACCAATGGCCAACCGATGAAATATAGTGAAAATCAATATCGAAATGCAGACAATAAACTGTACTCGCCTGTGGTCCTGTGCTGGTGAAACCGATGATCCAACCCACTCAATATGCCACTATAGTCAAAACCCATACAACAGTCCCCGGAAGCTGAAATAAACAATACCAATGATCTCAGAATAGTCCAATTAGCTAGGATTGCCTGTCCTTACGTCCAATTCTGGACACAGGGGCAAAACGGTAATTTCGGGCCAAAACGGTATCCGTCGTTGGACCCGCTTTGCACCGAAAAGCGTGCCAGAGGCAACGGTCTCTAAAGTCGTCAAACTATATGTCTACGGATCCAGTTTTCCGATACGAACCCAACCGTATTTCCAGAGTCGGATTTCGGCGGACCGTGCACAAAATCGCCCGTTGAGTCACACTTATTTCTTATAATTATTTACGAGTACCAACCTATTATCATTATTCCTATCATAATTTATATATTTTATCAATATATTATTACACTAAATTTTATCAATCTATCCATTAGTTAACCCTATTAATATATTCATATAAAAATACATTAACTCTAATATTATAACTTATATACTAATCGATAAGGATCAACTATAATAGATAAAGAGAAGGGAGGGGCTATACCAAAATTCTTTAAAATAGAAGGAGGTGGCATATGAAGAAACTCTAATGTCTTCTCAATTCTTTACTGTAACTCTATTCAACCCACGTGAATAGAAGCTCTTCTCCTATTATATATAACACCATTAACATGTTGTTGTTCCCGAAGGACAGAGTTACGTCCTCCTATAGAATTTATTATATAAAACTTACCAATTTCACTAGTTCGGGTGATAACAACAGCTTCGGCACGCAGGAAAGCTTGTGGCTTCTTCGTGCGGTCGAGGGAGATGACAACTCGGCGAGGAATTCGTCGGGAAGTCGCGCAGTAGCAAGTCTCGCGTGCGCGTCTACGATGGACGGTGTGCTCGGCAAGGATCGTACGCGGGCGAGGCACGACTATGCAAGGTCTCGGCATCTAGGTGAGGTGCATCAGATGCCCGAGGCGGGTGCGGGACTGGTTCGAGTACCTCCGGTCGAGCGAGCTGAAGAGATACCACTCCATGTCCCTGCTCTGGGGCCGAGACATGGCCGGGAGGTACCAGGGCTCAGACCGGTACACGTCGGCGATGGCATCGACGCGAAGGGGCGGTCGGAGAGCCGCGCTTAAGGTAGTAGCTCACCAGCTCCTCGTCGGTGGGTGGAAGTGGAAACCGACGCCAGGAGCGCGTCGAGACTGGAGAAGATGACGGCTGTCACCATTACGTATATTAGGTTTTGTTTGTAGGGAGGGTTGTATTTATATAACAGTTTGTGTGGGTTTAGTATGGGCCGGTTGTCCTCGGGTCGAGCGTGGAGCATGGGCTCGGCCTGGACTTACTGCTGGAAAGTTTGGTTTTGTGGGAACTCGCAAGGGCTTTAATGAGCTGATATGGTTGGGCTCGGGGAGAGTGGGCTATTTTGAGTTGCTGGGTTTTCTGCTCGTGGGGGTTTACTAGTTCGGCTGAGCTGAGTTTAACTCCTGATCGGGATAGAATGGGCTCGGGTGATTTTACATATAATATCTATAAACAATAAATCTTACTGTCTTTGTCAGTGGAGTGCTGCCAAGAGATTTCAACAAATTAACACATTAACGAATTTACGGAATAGATTATTGCTCCACACTTTCACTAAGCAAGTCAACATAAATTTAACGTGGCTTTTTGAAGAATTACAGGGATACATGATGCTTCAAATTTCTATTTGGAATTGAGTTATCATCTATTAAGTATTCTTGTCCTCTGCTTAGGTGTCAGATTGCAAGCAAGAGGTCTTTGAGTTGCCTGTGTATAATTATTTATAAAAACTTCTAAAATCACTATTTAATTCAAAATAAATAAATAAATAAAATATATTATAAAAATTTTGGGAAGGGTGGCTACAAATCTACCCACCTTAAAAATAATTTCGTCCTCGAAATTCTAACTCGTAAACATGCAAAAAAAAATCGAACATAAATAATTAATAGAAATAAATAAATCCACTATTACCACAATACCTTCGAATTTTTATTTCTCAGAAATATTTATATCTTCCTCTTTGCCATTACGTAACTACGAGTCATCGGGGACTTCTACCCACCCTTGGTCACACTATTCCTCAAGCTAACATATCATAATCTTCTAACTAGTTGCTAACAATCCTACCAACAGATATCTAGGCATCTGGTTTCTAAAATCCTCTTGTATCTATCAAGCAACCCAAAAACTTAACAAGCAATTTATACAAGTAGCTAAGAATATTGGCAACTCTAGTAAGCATGACCATTCGTCGCTAGGAAATAGGAAGGTCATGAAAATAAAAAAATAATCAATAATAAATATGAACTTTCAAGAACGGTAGAAAGTATCCAAGGATACCGATAGAAAGAGTGTTCATGAACCTATAGTCTTACTCACTAGATTAGGTTACTCTAGTCTAGTCATTTGCTACGTCGAAGAGCCCTTCATTACTTTGAGTGGCCTACAATTTGTGCAATACAGAAATCTCGTTCTCAAAATTCTAATTCAAACCAGGTTCCGTAAAGGAACGAAATTTGAGAAATCAAGCTCGTGATCTTTCATGTGGTTATTTAAACATACGAGTAAGGATTATAAATGCAATACAAGATCGTATCTCGACTTCCAGGTAGACGAAATAATGGTTATAAATGACACCATATTCGAAGAGGTGGAGGCTGCATGATCGGTATAGGGACCTATCTCAAATAGTTCGGTTTTATAGTCTAACAATAGTGGTATGCATGGATAGGTTTTACTGGGTTTTAATGGACTTCCTGATTGGACAGCAATCGTCGGTTGGATGAACCCTGGATTGCAATCTCTATGGACTGGGCAAGATCCCAATATTAAACTACTTCTACCAGGTTAGGGTAACCTAGAGTAGGTTTCAACCCAAGTGGTTGAGCTAGTTGGACAGTCGGTTTGGTTAAATAGGTCCACAAACCCAAAACGCGCCTTTAGTGACTTTTGTGTTTAAGTAGCACATGAGGCCTCAATTGGACGGTACACTAGTGGCAGGTGTATAGTGGGCTTCGGGTAGTTCACAACCATAGATTGGGTCGAAGGATTTGAGTCAAGGTTGAGGCTCTAATGGAAGTCGAAAAGTATATCGGTATTATGTAAGGGTTACAGTTGGTCCTGTTTAACCTGAAAGTCATACCCCAAAATCGAGTACAAGGGGACATGTTTGAGCGAGACATGATATACCTAGATGAAGATGGACTCGTCTAGATCTTGCATATGAAGTTTGTTAAAGGGTAACGGCTGGTCTCGTGCTCCGAATATTAATTGACACGACCGGGGTCACAATATCTAAATAGAAAGTGGGAGTCTGCTGGGCACTAATTATCACTCTAATGGAATTATTCCGATCAATCGGTAATCTTCACATATCCTAAAATTTTAGGGCTTACAATCTACCCACCTTAGAAGCTAGGATATGGTTTAGGAATAAAGATGTTGGAAGGATTTCAAAGTTTGGATACTGTACCTCGACTCTTGTTAATAGAGAATAAGGTACGGCATGACGGAATACGGAGATATAAGTCAAGTCATAGACCGTTCCTCAATAAATGAAGAACGAGTGCGTATGCAAGGACACATGGTCGATAAAGTAGAATGACCTACTCGTCCTCGGTATTCAAGAGTTATCAACGGGGTAACCAACTCTAAGGCACAACATCTGGAAAGCTCCTTAACAACGGAGTCGTGAATCTTTGTTGGCGTCAAGCCTGCCAGACTATTGTCACAAGAATTATAGTGATCATGCATTGCTGTTGACCACTGGTAGATCATAATATGACAGGGTATTTAAGCTATGGTATTGGCTAAACTAGTGACTGTGGTGTTCCAACACTAGTTAGGTCTTAATACTAAAATTTACATAACTAGGGCAATACTTGTTGGAAACCACTCACCACTCTCGGGATGAGTGTCTACCATAGTCACGATAAATGGTTGTCCTTTTCCTTGTCCACTCATTAACTGTGGGCTTTGGTCGAGGAAGGGTTGGGTTAAGGCTCAAGAGTTTCTAGTTAAGGCAACTTCCGGCAATGATTAGAGACTCACGACGTTTGGTTTCTTGAGAATAGATACTCCTAGGTTGGAGTTCTGACTAAGGGTAAAATTCTAATCATTCTCAAATTCAGACGGCTCGAAAGTCTTAATAGTAGTTTGTGGGTCGATGGGAGAACTAGTAACTCAATCATATGACTGGCCGATGGTAGCTACACTTGTGCCTACCATTATCATAGCCAAGGAAATACTCTGTATCTCTCTACCATCATGAGCTTTCGTCCTTCCAAATCGGTGAAGGACAAAAACAATAATAATTCAAGGAAGATGTTACTGAATACAATTTCGTGATTCAAGGGCGAAGATATAATTCAAGAGGAGTTGTCAAGCAGTCGCGGATGAGATCCTAGATACCTGTATATCCCCATCCACGTAGTGTAATTAAACGAAAGAGCGAACCAAATGTATCATGGTTGATCAGACCATAATACACTGATTCTGATTAGACAATAAGTTAGCAGGCGTCCCCACTAAACATATGTCTTGAATTAAGCTCGATAAAAGAATGAGCTTGCAAAACTAGGCTGTGATGGCAACATTGGTCAAGATAGTCAAATTACAAGTATACAAGATTTTTGAAAGAAGCCACAAGTAGTTCGAGTTTAGAGAGAATCAAAACTTACATGGTGTTCTTGCTTATACAATCATCCTACTATATTCTTATCCATAATGCATTGGTCGACTAATGGGTTATGGACTTCCATTCTATATTTTCGGTAAACTTATTAGTGTCAATCAATTTCCTCGTCAATAGATTACAATGACCACGGAATGCTAGATCGGGAGACGTGCTACCCAACTCACAGAACTTCTACTAGTATCGGCTTTGGATCTTATGGGACATGTATGGCATTGTCCTATCCTCTATGGTATCCCAAACTTGTAATCATGTTTGAAGTCATTTTACCGAGAGTTACTCCTCGCTCGTATACTCGTACGATGGTAAACCCTTGGTTCCGTGACTCAGAGGTGATATCCCATCTGATACTCTACCTGTCACAAGGATAACTACGATCAAAGAGGACCACTAGCCAAAGTTTTAGAAATATTCTATAACCTATATTTTCTTAGACTAATTTCAATTCTGGGAGTCGTGTCTCGCCAGTGCGCTGCTGGCTGCAGTGAATCTATGGTTTCTATAATTCAAATAATGGCGACAGTGTGCTGCTGTCCTGCCATCATAAGTTAACTAACATTCCTTTAACTATATCTGTAGAATTCATGAGCTCCTAGAGATTCAAACAGTTGACTATGAAATAAAGTATAAGTATTTGTCCTACCAGTCACAATCCTTAAAATAAAAGATTTAATCCTGGAGAAAATAACTGAAGATAAAAGAATTACAACATTCTAATATCTATTTCATGTGTATTCACACTTTTGAGGAAAACTTTGAATCGAAACTAACTTGGGGTTTATCTATAGATAACATAAAAATAATAACTCTTAGGGCAAAATAGGAACTAAATAGACAATTTGACCAAGATATGAGGATGATAACTAAGAGACAAAGAGAAAGAATTAACAATTCATCTAGGTTAGATCATTAATTCTATGAAGCCCTGTCTCACCAAGTGAATAGTCTATCAACATGGATTCATATCGTCATATCAAAAGATAATAGTATACCTACGGGGATCTGACAAACTATCAAAACTAATAACTCCTCTTCTAAATTACATGGCCTAGACTACCCATCGGTCAATTCGTGTAAGGGACTCCTAGTCCTAGTCATTCTCTTCAATTAAATTAATCCTTGTTCGTGAATGAGCATTTCCTTGTCGCAGGCTCACAATAGTACGACTAACTTAAGTACTATCACGAGTTCGCATGGTTTACGAAAACAGACCTGCATGGGCCACCACAAAAACTTGTCACGACCCGTATCCGTTTTTTTTTTCTAAAACGGATACGAGACATGTCCAAGCCAGCCTATGCCGCAGTGTCGGCGGTAGTACGCTGTCACGGCCATGAAGATCAAGATCACAAATAATGCTCATTCACATAATTAATTTAACTTACAATGATCACAAGTTTTACATTTGTAGAAAATATAAACTTGTACAAATAAATGAATGACTACAACTCAACTATCTAATTAGTCTCTAGGCTTTTGTCTGCAAGTGTTCCCGTCACTCCCCAAGCTAAGTGAATCCACGGCTAACCTGAAAATGTTGGTTTTCAGTCAGGAATGGAACGAGCACAATTCACTGAATGCAATTTCAAATAAAGAAAATGACTATAAACAAAGGTTAGACATCAATTATGAGTTTTGAAAATAAACAGGAAATAAAGAAAACTAATAGTAAATAAATAGACACAACAGACTTTCCCCAACTGTTAGAAGTACCTTTGATATGTGATCGGTCTCGGGACAATTATGCGACACGGTCTACACGGTCTAAAGTTACACGGTCTACAGTTACACGGTCTACAATTACACGGTCTACAATTACACGGTCTACAGAAAATATTACAATAAAGAAACATTGTCTACAGAATAATAATCACGAACTATACAGATTAAATGCAATAAATAAATCACTGTCTACACGGTCTACTTTGCAATAAATAAATCACTGTCTATAAGAAATAAATGTAACACGGTCTACACGGTCTACAAGAAATAAATGCAACACGGTCTACACGGTCTACACGGTCTAAGGTCAGATCACACATCGTTGGTACTTCTCATTCCCGACTCAACAATTTATAATAGAAAATAATCACACAACCAATGGCCAACCAATAAAATATAGTGAAAATCAATATCGAAATGCAGACAATAAACTGTACTCGCCTGTGGTCCTGTGCTGGTGAAACCGATGATCCAACCCACTCAATATGCCACTATAGTCAAAACCCGTACAACAGTCCCCGGAAGCTGAAATAAACAATACCAATGATCTCAGAATAGTCCAATTATCTAGGATTGCCTGTTCTTACGTCCAATTCTGGACACAGGGGCAAAACGGTATTTTCGGGCCAAAACGGTATCCGTCGTTGGACCCGCTTTGCACCGAAAAGCGTGCCAGAGGCAACGGTCTCTAAAATCGTCAAACTACATGTCTACGGATCCAGTTTTTCGATACGAACCCAACCGTATTTCCAGAGTCGGATTTCGGTGTACCGTGCACAAAATCGCCCGTTGAGTCACACTTATTTCTTATAATTATTTACGATTACCAACCTATTATCATTATTCCTATCATAATTTATATATTTTATCAATATATTGTTACACTAAATTTTATCAATCTATCCATTAGTTAACCCTATTAATATATTCAAATAAAAATACATTAACTCTAATATTATAACTTATATACTAATCGATAAGGATCAACTATAATAGATAAAGAGAAGGGAGGGGCTATACCAAAATTCTTTAAAATAGAAGGAGGTGGCATATGAAGAAACTCTAATGTCTTCTCAATTCTTTACTGTAACTCTATTCAACCCACGTGAATAGAAGCTCTTCTCCTATTATATATAACACCATTAACATGTTGTTGTTCCCGAAGGACAGAGTTACGTCCTCCTATAGAATTTATTATAGAAAACTTACCAATTTCACTAGTTCGGGTGATAACAACAGCTTCGGCACGCAGGGAAGCTTGTGGCTTCTTCGTGCGGTCGAGGGAGATGACAACTCAGCGAGGAATTCGTCGGGAAGTCGCGCAGTAGCAAGTCTCGCGTGCGCGTCTACGATGGACGGTGTGCTTGGCAAGGATCGTACGCGGGCGAGGCACGACTATGCAAGGTCTCGGCATCTAGGTGAGGTGCATCAGATGCCCGAGGCGGGTGCGGGACTGGTTCGAGTACCTCCGGTCGAGCGAGCTGAAGAGATACCACTCCATGTCCATGCTCTGGGGCCGAGACATGGCCGGGAGGTACCAGGGCTCAGACCGGTACACGTCGGCGATGGCATCGACGCAGAGGGGCAGTCGGAGAGCCGCGCTTAAGGTAGTAGCTCACCAGCTCCTCGTCGGTGGGTGGAAGTGGAAACCGACGCCATGAGCGCGCCGAGACTGGAGAAGATGATGGCTGTCACCATTACGTATATTAGGTTTTGTTTGTAGGGAGGGTTGTATTTATACAGCAGTTTGTGTGGGTTTAGTATGGGCCGGTTGTCCTCGGGTCGAGCGTGGAGCATGGGCTCGGCCTGGACTTACTGCTGGAAAGTTTGGTTTTGTGGGAACTCGCAAGGGCTTTAATGAGCTGATATGGTTGGGCTCGGGGAGAGTGGGCTATTTTGAGTTGCTGGGTTTTCTGCTCGTGGGGGTTTACTAGTTCGGCTGAGCTGAGTTTAACTCCTGATCGGGATAGAATGGGCTCGGGTGATTTTACATATATTATCTATATACAATAAATCTTACTGTCTTTGTCAGTGGAGTGCTGCCAAGAGATTTCAACAAATTAACACATTAACGAATTTACGGAATAGATTATGTATCATTGCTCCACACTTTCACTAAGCAAGTCAACATAAATTTAACGTGGCTTTTTGAAGAATTACAGGGATACATGATGCTTCAAATTTCTATTTGGAATTGAGTTATCATCTATTAAGTATTCTTGTCCTCTGCTTAGGTGTCAGATTGCAAGCAAGAGGTCTTTGAGTTGCCTGTGTATAATTATTTATAAAAACTTCTAAAATCACTATTTAATTCAAAATAAATAAATAAATAAAATATATTATAAAAATTTCGGGAAGGGAGGCTACACCTTTTAACCTGGAAGCTCCGCTGGAGATACGGGTATGAGCCTCTCAGGTTGGCCACTGTCGTTTTTGAACGTCATGCGCTTAGGTCACTGGTGCCCAAGTGGGGACTATACCAGATCCCATTTACAGCCAGGGCTCATACGACGAAAGGTTTGTTCTTAACTGCATGTTCATTTTAGTATGGTTAGTTTACCTTAGTTTTGTCTTGTCACTTTCTTTGATCGTGGCATATTTTATATTCAGTATCTATATGGCATGTTTATTGTATCTTGTTACGTCCCTTTGAGGACCTGGTTATCTCGCCAGGTGTGTGTTCTTGTGTTTCGCAGGTGTTCTAGCCGTGGCCACGATTGTCACTATTTCTTCGAGGATGATTGCGCTTTGATCGTCTTCGCTTCGCCCGCCAATCTTATTGTATTTTCCATGTATTTTTCCTTACTTGTTGGTAGTGGATTTGTCTCCGCCCAACGAATATATATATGACAAATTCAAATTTGCTTTTATATCATTAATTATCTTTGTGGATGAGATTTAGTACTTTGGTTACTGTATTTTACAGCTTATGCATATATACGAGGTTCCATATACTTCGTATGAATATAGCTGGCATGTCTACGTTCCTAGTCCTACGTATTTTGGGACTGGGGCGTTACAGGAAGTCCAGATTTTGGCTTGGAATGAAGGATTTAGAGAGTTTGGAAGCAATGGCTTCCATGGTTCTGTTCTCAGGAAATTCGGAGAAGAAAGCAATCCTGGCCGCATGAGCATTCCTAGCCGCATGAGCATTCCTGGCCGCATGAGCAATCCTGGCCGCATGAGCATTCCTGGCCGCATGAGCAATCCTGGCCGCATGAGCATTCCTTTCCGCATGAGCATTCCTGGCCACATGAGCAATCCTGGCCGCATGAGCATTCCTGGCCGCTTGAGCATTCCTGGCCGCATGAGTATTCCTGGTCGAATGAGCAATGTCTGGCCGCATGAACTCTAGCCCATAATACCTTTTGGCTGATTATGTCCCAAATTTGGCATTAATTTACATTGATTGTTATCTTGGCATTAATTTATATTGATTGTTATCATGATTAATAATTGATCATGCGTTCCTAGATGGAACTAAGAGACTGGCTAGTCGTCTTATTAAATTGAATGGAATAAGACACGTTCATATTAACTATGAACTATTGAAATCGATTGGCCGATCCCGAATATTGGCATACAGGCACATGCAGGCTACAATTTATTTATTTATTTTGTAAAAGCAGAATGTGTACTTTATGGTCAAGGCATGATTATTTCGTGGTTTGTTTTAATTGTTGTATTACGCTATGTAAGATCTAGAACCTAACCGCACGGGTATCGTTGTAGAGTTGGGCATATCATACTTTGTACGGAAGTACTCATTCTGAATGACCATGATCCACGGCATGGGATTTCACTCAACATAGAGGCTACTAAGTTAAATAAAATAATGATTGCATAGAGATAATGGATTCCCGAGTTCTTACATGGCAGCCCTCTTTGGGACTATTAAATGCCCGACAGGCCGGTTGGTTCCCACAGATATTGCAAATCTGCCATACGGGCAGGAAGCGGTATCTGCTTATATTATTTATTGTATATTGTATATTGATGACGGGCGTCCCGCTGGGACTCGTCTAATTCATGATTGGCACAATTGATTGATTGGGTAGACTAGCCTTGCTCGCACATAGTAAGAACTGAGGAATCCTTATTGCATAAATTCTAGGATAACTTGGAACTCACAGTAGCAAGCCGTAGTAGTTACATAGCCGTTCAAATTGATTTGTTTGTGTACTATATCTACTGTGTTAACTAACTGAGATGATCAGAAGGTCAGGATATGACGGGCCAACGTCTGTCCTTGTTTGGTTGGGAAGTTGGTTCGAAGTGTCGTGATGTTATGTGAATCCCAGTAGCAAGCAGAGATCTATATATCATATTCCCTTATTACTGGTTCTAATTTCTCATATCGTGCTTCCTTGTGGTACTTGCTATTAGAGGTCTAACCTCCCTGGTTTTGCATGGCCAGATTTAGAGCCGGTCCCCGAGGACTCAGCTTACTTCCACCTCCAAGATGGTCAATATTAGAGGGATGATCGCAGGAGGACTCGAGTGGGTTCCTTACTTCCCCGCTCGTTTTGTTATTTACTTTATACTTTGCCGTTTGGCACCGACATGTTAGTCGGATCATCTTGTACTTACTTTTACATAATTGTAACTAAGTCAGACTGTAGCTGATAACAATTATGTATACTTCGCTATATCATCTGGCTATGTTTTGTAAAGCCAGATATCGAGAACATTTTGACTGAGCGTTTGGGACGCCTTACTGCTTTATCTTACATGTTCTCTATTACTGTTTATTGTTTGAATGATTGAGACAATAGATGTGAAGTGACCATAGTGAGACTTTTTATGTAGTATGCACCCCCTCGTCTTATTAGACATCATTGATCGTATTATACGGTATTCATCTACCCGTAATACGTAGCTGGCTGGGTCATTCTCCCGCTCTCCAGTATTCTGGTTCTGGGGCGTGACAAGTATGCACCCCCTCGTCTTTTAGACAGTATTGATAGTATTATACGGTATTCATCTACCCGTAATACGTAACTGGCTGAGTCACTTCCCCGCTCTCCGGTATTCTGGTTCTGGGGAGTGACAAGGTTTTATTGGTGGCCCATGCAGGTTTGATTTCAGACTTGTGGGGTGTTTTGATTTATAGGATGTCTCAATCACACATGTTTCCCCTTGATCTCATGATTCGTTGTTCTTGACCCTAGCTTGACATTCCAGCATTTTTTGACTTCATTGATCCTTCATGTCCGGTCGTTTGATTATTCTCTTGTCCCTTCTTAGGGGCACTTCGTCCGCATCTGCTAGAGCTGGACAGCAACAACAAGGGCAACATGGACAACGAGATCCTGTTGATCAGCAACAAGGGCAGTACTACCTCAAGAGACCATCCAAGAAGAGGTAATAGTGGAACCAGCAGCTGGACCACAGTATCCGGAGGTTCCAACACCACCTACAGTCCCACTTACCCCCAATCAATATTTTAATCACCACCTACCTCAAGAGACCATCAAAGTCAAAGTATCCACCACCAATCAATATTTTAATCAAATAATTCTAATAAGCCAAAATGACCAAATTACCCCTAGGCTAAAAATGATAATAAATATCTTCAATCACATGGTTAGGCTCTAGGTCAGTCAGTCTCTAGGGTTTCACTAGCAGCACATCAAAATCACAAGTGATGACTTAAAACAGTTTTTAAATAGTTTAAAAATGATTAAAAATCACCAAAAATCATAATATAAAATAAATATCAATAAATAATAATTATAATTATAAAATTTCAAAATTACCCACATCTGGAAAACTGGGTGTTACAATCCTACCCCCCTTTGAAAAATTTTGTCCTCGAAATTAAGATGATCATACCCCTACTAGGTCAACCCCCAACAATCAAGGTCGATAGTTAACATGCTATACAATCCTGCTGGTCTTGATATCACGGTCTTGATCAGGGTCACTATACTATCTATCACATCATAAAATATCCTGACAGGTACTAATGGAATCACACAACAAGACGGAAAGAAGAACAGGAAGGACAGACCTGCTAACCCGTCACCCGTAGCGTCGGTCTACTCGACTGTCAGCGCAAAAGCCCTTCCCCTCTGGGGTGTATCCCTCTGATGGTACGGGGCATGGTGTTGCGCTACAGGTGGCCTAGCTCCCTCTATCTAATCTACGACACTCAAGTAATATCCATATTGATATTCCACTCAATTATACTCGGGCACCATCTATATGGTATCTATTCTGCAATCTGATAATCATACCCGTCTATCCAGAACCATGTTACCAGAATCCTTGTCACACCAGTAAGTATGGCCGCGATAATCCATAGAGTCCACAACTAATGTATATACATCTAGAATTATGGTATTTAAAATTTTAGCATTGTCGCTAGCTTGGTTGTGAAAACTTTAAATTCCCACACCCGAGAAATATATCCAAAATCAGACTCTATCTCATTGTCCAACCAGCTGATATGGCTGTAGAAGACTCTAGATTCCATGATTGAGGCAACATAGCCCATAATGTTATCTTGGTAGAAAATCAAGTCAATAACGAATACCAAGAATCAAATTCAACGATGAACAAGGAAGATAGACAGATACTGTCAGAATCGAATTTTGAGATAGTTTATAATGAGATTCTCAAGGGTCATCCCAGGAATCTTCTCAAGTAGTCCTAACTGTGATTGAGTAACCTCTCTGCTAAAGCCTATTCCTTAGTTCCTATCGCAGGCGTGCAGCAGTACAACTAATCGTTGCACTACCACGACATCGCACTAATGCGACTCTCGACCTGCATGGGCCACCACTAAAAACGTGTCACGACCCGCACCCACTGTGAGGGTACGAGTGCGTAACAACGCCCAGCCTATGCCACAGTGTCGGCGGTAGAACGCTGTTCTAGGTTACTATCTAACCATCAACTCATGCAGTATATAATGTACTCATCATGATCAACTCCGAACGGAGGACGAGTATAAGATATTGTAACTCAATTACAGTCTAAGCACGATAAGATAACACAGAAGAAATAACTAAGAAAGAGAAAGACAACTACTAAAATAATAACAACTCTCAACAATCTCAAATACTATACAAGTCTCAAATCAACTACAACAAGTTCAACATGAAAACATATGCTAGTCTACTAAGCTAAATCCCGATCACTCCTGAGTGTCGGGGCCAAAGGTAGCCATCCCGTCTCCGGTCCATAATATGTAGGGCATGTGTCCTCAGCGCAAGTATCTGTAATATTTTCAACAGGTCCAGTCAGGACAGGAACGAGCACAATCTTATCTAGAAAACCCAAGTAAATGACAAAGAACTATAAACCAGTTATAGACAGTTGTATTGATGAACATGGAGGTTTACATTCAGGTGATGGTATAGAGAGACAGATAAGGTACAAGGAAAGTAAGTAACTAAAACAAGAGAAGAATCATGGCAATAAAGACTGTAAAATAAAATCTAGCTGAACTAGAGTAACATGATGAGTCCAGACAGTACAATATAAGTCGAGTGTAATCCTAATGTGAGTCTAATACAAGATGAGTCGAATGTGATTCTAATCATTATTCTAATAAGGTGATTCGAATAAGGTAGTGCGAATAATGATTCACATGATGTTCTAACAATGATTCGAATAAATTCTCCAAGTTTGTTTTAAAATACTGAGGTAGACATGTAAACGACTAAGGGTAATATAGCACACCGCACACCTGGCCAAGTATGGGATGGCTATCGTTCGAATATCATTCACAGAGGAGTGGTTCGAATAATAGTAATGTTCACATGTCTAATCAGTATTTCTCCGCCCATTCTAATACTAGTGAATCCATAATCCGACACATCAATCGAATACAAGTCCAACCCGCAGATGAAGATGCTAATAAGTGGTTCGAATAGTTCAAATAGTGATTCGAATGATAGAGGCAAGACGAGTAAAGTATGTGTGTCGTATACATGAATTCAGAAATAACAATACGTGTTTGTAATAGAGAATCACATACAGCTAACTAGAACAGAAGTACAGTAATTGACAAGTAAATGAAAGAACTATCAGAGAATGTACTCGCCTGCTACTATGAAAAGAGTAGTATAATATCAGATGTCTGCACCGGAGTCACAATGCCCTAAACAGAGTAATATGGGTTATAATATGTTTAAAATAAGGTAAATGAAGTCTACGATGCAATCTACATGAATTCTAGGTCAAACTAGGTCAAAGTCAACTCTTGGACAACTCTGGGTCAAACCAAGTCACTTGGGCCTAGTGGGTCAATTTCTATGTCATTCCATAGGCTAATACCCTAGGATACCTTAGTACTATATCACATATACATATCCTCCTATAAAACATATACATACCATACCTCTTATATATCCTTATCTATATGTATATATCTAACCCCACATCAGTTAACCTATATATGTACTCAAGTATATGAACCCCTCATCACCAACATTACCCATAATCCCAATACCCTATATCCACAGCCCCAACCAAAACACATCTCAACTATACCAAGCTATATATATATATACACTCACATATATAATTTACGTATACTTCCCATAGCCTCACATATAGGTACAACTCATAAACCGCAATACATACACATATAAACTAAGGACACTAGGACTAACTCTTCAATGATACAAACACCTATGACACTAACTGATACATGAAGACACTCTCCTAACTCACACACACACACACACTAGAACACACAAATCCAACAAATTCTTAATCCCTATATACACTCATACACACACATACATGTATCCATACCTACTCCCATAGCCTATCCTAACTCATACAAACAATATCCTAACTCATATTCCCTCACAGCCACCTATCCTATACTAAATATTCTAACCTCAGATTGTATCTGACACTAACTGATTTAGGCACTTCACCCTCACACTCTCACAAATCTCTGACACACTAGGATACTAACTGAACACCCATCAGTCCCTCACTGGACTGATACACATGATCCACCTCTTCTTTCCACTACCTTGTCCCCTGCTCATACCTCACTGCTCATAGGCCAACCTCTCATTTCCTTCTGGAACCCGAACACAGGCCAAGCCAAGGCCTAGTGATTATAGCTAAACCTTTGATACTTAGCCCTCAGTTTTTTCTAATTTCTGATGTCTCTCCCATTGCCAAGGCAGGGCCTCATATTGTCTGTGCACTCTAGTGCACAGGTCTCACTAATACCTCCCTCCTGTTGCTGCTACCAAGGGCAGCAGCACACCCATCTGTGCTCACTCCCTTCTCCATTTCCCTCTCTAATACTTATCTACAATTGATATTGAGGAAAGGACCAAAGTAGCTGTACGACTGGATAGTAATATGAATGGGGAAAATGAACTTAGGAATGATATGGACAGTTCAAGTGTAAAGAGGGTTGACACCTAAAGTTCAAGGCTAATGCAGGGGACATACATAAATGCATTGCAGGTAAAAAGGTTTATACTAACTAATGTATAGCTGATCATCAAAAAGTGGACTGAACCAAAGCACACAATGGGACTGTGCTCTGAACTCAAAGTCTGGACAGAAGGAAAAATAAGACTGAACAGTGCAAATGGTAAGGGAAATATGCATAATAAGGATATGGACTGAACAATTGATAATAGAGGTTGACACTAGAGGAACCTCCTTGGACTGAACAAGGACAGTCTCAATTGGCAACTGAACAAATGGGAAACCTGGGCTATATACTACTGGGCATCCATCTAGAGGGCTGAAACTAAGATGGACTGAATCTAAGGTAATTTAGGGACTGTTCCAAGAGCAAGTTCCCTCACTGCTATCCTATCTGAACTAAGTGAGTGATGGGTTGGACATTTAGTTACAAGGTGATGACCGATTCTTGATGCAGGCCAGAACATCATGGATACTAACTGATACTCAAGATGTCTGCTAGACTGAACTAAGTTAGCCTACCTCTAAACCAAATGGACTGATATCTGATACCTAGGATGGACACATTTACATACATGTTATTAGTAGGAGCAGAACATATAGAGTATACCCAATATCAAGTCCCCATTGCCCTATTGGCCTACCAAATCAAACCTATATCCCAATGAAACCCAAATCTTGTGTGCAAAGGTGTCTCTCACGTGTGTCTACACATATGTGTCCATAGTGTGTCCAATACGTGTCCAACAGTGTCCAAACGAATGGACACGAAACAAATCCAGGTGACAGCTCTGACAGTTAAGGCTGCCTCGTGCAGCCATGTCGAGGAGGATAGAGCTCGACGCATGGCACGAGGAGTCTCGTGCTCATACACGTGACTGGGGTAGGTCTAGGGCTAGGTCTAAGGGTGCCTGAATCGAGTCGAGGTCGTGTCGTGTCCGAGTTGCAAAGCCGTATCAGTGGCACCTGTGCGCGCGTGTGTACGTGTGGTCGAGACAGTGCGGTCGGGATTTCTCCCAATCTGCTCAACGAAATTATCTCAAATTTTACGTGCATGGTGTCAATCATTGCCTGCAGGTGTCCACCAAATTTGGTGTCCAACCGAGTCATGTCGTGTCGGATATGGACGTGTGGCAGCAGGACATTGCACGGGGCCTGTGTGCGGTGTTGTACACGAGGTGCGTGTCCGATTTGGACACAAAAAAACCACAGAATCGTGCTCAGTCAAAAACATTCATGACCTACACATGATTAGCTACCAAAATATATAATTTGTTCTGAAAACCAAGAACGAAAAGTCCTAAGAGGCATTTCGTCGAACACCTATGTACATACATTGATACGTGTCCGATACGGATACCAAATGGATACGAAATCTACCCAAATTCCAGGAACAACTAGGGGACTCCTAGATCTAGCCCTAAATGCAAAGAAAACAGAATTAAAATACAATTTAAGGGGTTTTACCAATAGGTACAAATAACAAGAAAAAGCTCCAAAATGAAGTGTTCCTCCTTACTAGCTTGGATACCCAAATTGCTCAAAATCTGGGATTACTCTCCACCAACAGTAAATAAACAATAATTAGATCCTAATGCAAAAGACTAGAGTTAAAAAGGAGTTGAAATGAGAAAATTATGGATTGAGGAAGATGGCTCTTTACCTCTTTCTTCAAAACTTGGAAAATTAATAAAAGAGGCAAGAACAAATGGAAGAGACATCAAATAGGGGTAGAAAACTCTAGGTTGGCTGCCATGGGTGGGTTTGTTGGGGCTTGGGCTTAAGTCATGGGCCTATGGCTCAATTACATGTCATGAATTGGAAAAATCATAAGTCATTGAGTTAAGTCATAAGTCATGAAACCATTTCACTTAAACTTAATCTTCCTAATTCAAAACTAATTTCTAATGACTAAAATAGGTTAACTTAAGTTAGACTAGAGTCACCATACCTAGGGTTAGCTTCTAGGCTAGTCTACCAAGTCTCAATCAGTCAAAGTCAAAGTATCCACCACCAATCAATATTTTAATCAAATAATTCTAATAAGCCAAAATGACCAAATTACCCCTAGGCTAAAAATGATAATAAATATCCCCAATCACATGGTTAGGCTCTAGGTCAATCAGTCTCTAGGGTTTCACTAGCAGCACATCAAAATCACAAGTCATGACTTAAAACAGTTATAAATAGTTTAAAAATGGTTAAAAATCACCAAAAATTATAATATAAAATAAATATCAATAAATAATAATTATAATTACAAAATTTCAAAATTACCCTCATCTGGAAAACTGAGTGTTACAGAAGTAGACACACCAGCCCTTTTGGAGATCATGAGAGGGATGATGGCTACTCAACAACATCAGATGTTGGCCCAGCAACGCATGCACACTCAGCTGTAAGAGCAGAATGTATTACTCAACCAAGGATTACAAACGGCTTTGGAAAGAGGGGTGAGGACAGATTCAGGAGTATCAACCAGATTTTATAAATACAACCCCCGTCGTTTCGAGGGCACGGAAGACGCTATCTCAGCAGATGCATGGCTCAAGGACATTGAGGCTATTTTGACAGCGGCAAAGGTACCGACAGAAGAACGTATGGATCAAGTGAAGCTGTTACTTCAGGACCTCACACGTGATTGGTGGGAATCAGAGGAAGTGGGCATCAGACATCCTGTTGCTTGAGATAATTTTACTGCGAGGTTCAAGTCGAAGTACTATGGAGTTGTGGTACAGTTTGAGCTACAACAGAAGTTTATCAGCCTCAAGCAGGCTGGCAAGACAGTAGACGCTTCTGCAGCAGAGTTCTGCAGACTGAGTAGGTTCGCCCCAGAGATGGTAGCAACAGAGAGCCAGAGGGCTATGAGGTTTCATCAAGGGTTTCATCTTGAGCTCTTGCAATTGATAGAGGGGCACAACTGCCAGACTTTCGATGAGGTATTGACGGCAACCCGAAGGCATGAGATCACCATCCAGAGGATCGCAGCATGGACTGGAGGTCAGAAGAGATCTCACAGTCAGATTGAAGGGGGAGGGGGAGTAGCGCCCCGAATAATAGCACCATCCCCTGGCATTCGCATCCACAATATGGCAATACGAGGGCCAGCACCACCAACAAGGCAGCAGCAACAGCAGAAGAAGAACCAGTAACCCCCACAAGGATGCACCTATTGTGGGAAGGCAGGACACACTAAAGGTGTGTGTCGGGCATTAAACGGGCAGTGTTTGATATGTGGAAGTCCAGATCATCGGGTTTTTACCTGTCCCATGAATTCGAGGTCAGGAGGACCCGTACAACAATTTCCTATGCTGCCAGCACCAAGGGCAGGACAGTATCAAGGACCAGCGGTAGCAATGAGGCCGTTAGCACAACGCCCATTCATGTCACAGGCTCAGATGTTTCGGCAGCAAGGTCTGTCGATGCAGCAGCAACAACACAGACCACCCCAGTATCACCAAGACAGGGGCCAGCAGCAACACCAGGCTAGGCCACAGCATGGGAACCAACAAGGAGGTCGAGGACAGGCATTCAATCTGTCCTTAGAAGAGGCATTGGCATCGGTAGATGTTGTGACAGGTAACATTCTCGTCGCCTCATATCCTGCGGTAGCATTGTTTGATTCGGGAGCATTACACTCATTTATATCTCCACAATTTGTAATACGACTAGGAATAGAATTCGAGGCATTGCCAGGGAGGTTGAATATACTCACTGGTAATGGGCTCATAGGAGTTAGTAGAGTTATTCTAGCGTGTAGCTTCTTTACCCGCCAGGTTGATAGAATTTTCTGTTGGAAATTTTGACGTTATCTTAGGCATGGACTAGCTGAAAGACAGTCATACGACAATAGATTTTCGTAGAGGGAGTGTATCTTTTAATATTCCTGGCATAAAACTATTTACCTTAGTCAGATCAAAGGAATACCAGCATAAACAAGGAGTATTGACGGCAATGGAAGAAGTTCTAGTCCCAAAGGTAGTTGAAGAGTTTCTAGATGTATTTTCCGAAGAACTTCCAGGTCTACCACCGGTTAGGGATATTGAGTTCAGTATAGAATTGGCACCTGGAACTAAACCGATATCAGATCGAGTTTACAGAATGGCAGATTCAGAGCAGGCCAAGGTATATCAGCACATAGAGGAACTGAAGGAAAAGAATTTCATTCGAGTTAGCGAATCACCATGGGCAGCACCAGTGGTACTTGTAGGGAAGAAGGATGGGTCATCCAGATTGTGCATTGACTACAGGAAGCTTAACGCGGCAACAGTAAAGAAAAAGTACTCACTACCAAGGATCGACGACTTGTTTGATCAGTTGAGCAGAGCAAGGATTTTCTCCAAGATAGTCTTCGATCAGGGTATCATCAAGTGAGAGTTCGGAAAGAGGATATCCCCAAGACAGCATTCAGGTCAAAGTATGGACATTACGAATTCTTAGTAATGCCGTTTGGTTTGACCAATGCTCCAGCAATATTTATGGATTTGATGAACCGCATCTTTATGCCATATTTAGATCAATTTTTCGTTGTGTTCCTTGACAACATTCTCGTATACTCAGTTAGTGAAGAAGATTATGAGGATCACCTCAAGAAAGTGTTACAGGTTCTGAGAAAGAACCAGTTGTATGCCAAGCTCAGCAAGTGCGTATTTTGGACGGATCATATTTCATTTTTGGGACACATCATATCAGGGGCTGGAGTAGCAGTGGATCCCAAGAAGGTAGAAGTAGTAGAGAGTTGGCTAGTACCTAAGACCGTAGCAGATGTACGGAGTTTCTTGGGATTGGCAGTATATTACAGAATGTTTGTATCAGACTTTGCAAGACTTTCAGCACCCATGATCCGCTTGACATAGAAGGATGTGCCATTCATTTGGTCGGCAGAATGCCAGACATCATTTGAGAATTTGAAGCAAAAATTGATCACGGCACCTATTCTTACATTACCGGTTGGACCCGGAGGTTTTACTGTATATTGTGATGCATCAGAAAAGAGACTTGGGTGTGTCCTAATGCAACATGGGAAGGTGATAGCGTATGCATCTAGGCAACTTCGTGACCATGAGAAGAATTATCCAACTTATGACTTGGAGTTGGCAGCAGTAGTATTTGCTTTGAAGCTATGAAGGTATTACTTGTACGGTGATCGAGTGGACATGTACACAGACCACAAAAGTCTGAAGTACATCTTTACTCAGAAGGAACTGAACATGAGACAGAGAAGGTGGTTGGAGTTGATCAAGGATTACGACGTGGAGCTTCAGTATCATTCAGGCAAGGCTAATGTGGTAGCAGGCACTCTCAGCAGGAGAGACGGTGCATTTATGTTGACCTCACAAAAGCACATTTTAGAGGATCTTTAAGAGATGGGCATCGAGATTATATTTCCTTATGATGTAGGAATTCTGGCAAGTCTGTGAGTTCAATTCGACTTGGTAGACAGGATCAAGACGGCTTAGGCACAGGACCCAAGGATTCAGAAGCTTAGGACAGAATGTGAGTTAGGACTCAGGAAGGAGATAAAAATCACGAAGATGGTACTCTTAGGATTGGATCACGTCTACGTGTGCCAAGTAGAGATATCAAACTGGAGGTTATGGTAAAAGCCCACAGTTCTCAGTATTCTATACACCCCGGAGGGACCAAAATGTACAAAGATATCAAGCAGCACTTCTGGTGGAACGAAATGAAGAGAGAGAGAGAGCTAGATTCATTTTTCGTTGCTTAATATGTCAGCAAGTGAAGGCAGAACAACAGAGACCAGCTGGATTATTACAACCGCTTCCTATACTGGAATGGAAGTGGGAGCATATCACAATGGACTTTGTGACCGGTTTACCAAGATCACCAAGTGGTAAAGATGCTATTTGGGTGATAGTGGATCGGCTTACGAAAGTGGCGCATTTTCTTCCTTTTAGAGTAGGTCAATCTACAAAAAAGTTGGTAGAGTTGTATATGCAGCAGATAGTCAGGCAGCATGGGATCCCTGTCGTATTGTATCAGATAGAGATACCCGTTTCATATCACATTTCTGGAAGAGTTTACATCATAGCCAGGGTACCAAGTTAAGATTCAGTATGGCTTACCACCCACAAACAGACGGGCAATCAAAAAAAATAATTTAGACTTTAGAAGATATATTACGAGCTTGCACCCTAGATTTTGGAGGGTCTTGGAAGAGTCACCTGCACTTAGTTGAATTTTCGTACAATAACAATTATCAAGCTAGTATCCAGATGGCGCCATTCGAAGCACTATACGGTAAGAAGTATAGGTCGCACTAGCATAGGATGATATCAGGGAGAGGAAGATGTTAGGCCCGAAAATGATTGTGCAGACAGTTGAAGTGGTTAAGGGAATTAGGGAGCGACTTCGAGTTGCACAAGATCGGCATCGTCATTAGGCAGACCAGCATCGTAGGCCGCTAGAATTTTCTGTTGGGGACCACGTGTTCTTACGGATCTCACCTACTCGTGGGGTCATTAGATTTGGCGTTCGTGGGAAGTTCAGTCCACGATACGTAGGCCCATTTGTTATCCTTGATAAGGTAGGCGATGTTGCTTATCGCTTATCCCTTCCACCTTCGTTACATGTATTTTAGTTGTGTAGGTATGTATCAGATCCAAGCCATATCCTCGATCATTCTGAGCTGGTTGTTGGTACCAACCTGTTTTACGAGGAACAGTCGGTATCCATTTTGGACCGAAGGGAGAAGATACTCAAGAACCGAACAATTAGCCTTGTTTGTGTCGCTTGGGGTCATCATTCCTTAGGAGAGTCAACGTGGGAACGTGAGGATGATATCCGATCACGGTATCCGTACCTGTTTGACTCACAAGATATATTTCTTTCCGTGTACCTTGATTGTCTTGATTCTTTATGCTTATCACCTGATGAGTATAATTGCTAGATGTCGTCAATTGATAAATATAGATATATTACTTGCTATTGATATTGTAAGATGACTGCTTGCTCACCAGAATTGTTTGTACTTGAATTAGTTTAACTCTGATGTTTTATCCTGCTTGGACTTGAAATTCCGAGGACAAAATTTTTCTAAGGAGGGTAGAGATGTCACTCCCCGTTCCCAGAATATGTATTTTTATACGTGTACTGCTTGAATGTATTTATTTAATTTTTACCATGCATTTGTTCTGTATTTAAATTCTTTAATTTTACGCTAATTATTTTTGCTGTATTTTATTTTCTGCTTTAGCTTTGCATTGGGTTCGACCTGGGTTGGTTTATTTTCGGATTTTTTGGTGGTTCATCATGAACCCAACCTACCACCATCTCCGTTTAAAGCCCCAATCCTTTCTCTCTCTTCATTACTTCTCCTTCTCATTTACTCTTCTTCTTCCTCATAACTCTCTCCACCTACCAAAACCCATAGGCAAGTACATCTTGCTCCATATGAGAACTCATTTTTATGATTCATTTATCTTCCTCTCATAATTCTAAGATAGCTTAGAACTTGGCATTTTGTATTTTGAAGAATCATTCTTAGTAGATCTAGAAATTGCTACTTTTCGGATTTTAGTGGTTTTGATCTATCAAACTTTATTGTTTTCAAGTTTTGTTCATTCCAGATTGTTGAGATTGTGTTATACGTCATTCTGACCCATGAGAATCCTATTTAGGGCTTAGACTGAAGTTTTCATAAGAATGAAGCTTTAGAGATTCTTTACGCACACGTTATACGTGCTCGCGTAAGCATCGACTTTACGCCCACGTTTTTACGTGCCCGTGTAGTACCGAGCTCTACTCCCACGATCATTCGTGTCAGCGTGAATTCGGTTTACGCAAGTCTCCTTGGCTTGGCGTAATTCTTTACGCGTACAAGTTTTATGCGTAACGTTATTCCTTTACGCATATTCATTCAGGCGTAAACTATACTTCTTTTACGCATACGAGTTTTTGCGCGTAACTTGACCCTTTACGCATACGACTTTTACGCGTAACCCTATTCTTTACGCGTACAAGTTTCATGCGTAAAACTCTATTTATTACGCGTACTTCTTTTACGCGTACTCCTTGGCTTGGTGTAAAACGAGTTTTTACGCGTAATTTTACTCCTTATTACGCGTACTTCTTTTACGCTTATTCATCCATGCGTAAACTTTGACCCTTGCGCGTACGAGTTTTTACGTGCAACGTTACTTCTTCACGCGTACTTTCTTTACGTGCGTATTGGCCTTAGCGTAAAGCTTTGGCGTGAACCGGTGGCCTTAGCATAAAGCTTTGGCGTAGACTAGTCATGGTATAGATTTGCCTTGGCGTAATCCAACCTTGGTGTTCCTATTGTTCTATACTTTATTTACTTCATGTCGGCATGATATGTTAATATTTTAATACATATGGTTGTGTGGAATGTGCCATGTGTCTTGATTTGGTTTGTGGATACCCAGAATGACTGGAACTTAGCCCTGAGAGTTATAGACTCGACCAAACTAAATACTAGTTGACTTTTATGCCTTGTCACGAATTGACATTGATTGTTACCTTGACTAAATGATAGATCGTACGTTTCTAATTGGAACTAAAAGACTGGCTAGTCGTCATATTGGAATTAAATGAGACACGTTCATATTAACTATGAACTATTGCAATCGACTGGCTGATCCCGAACATTGACATATGGATACGTACAGACTTTAATTTATTTTCTACAAAGCATTATGTGTACCTTATGGTCAAGGTATGATTATTTCGTGGCTAGGTTTGATTGTTGCATTACGCTATGTAAGACCTACAACCTAGCCGCACGGGCATCGTTGTAGAGTTGTGCATATCGTACTCTGTACGAAAGTACTCGTCCTGATTGACCATGATCCACGGCATGGGATTTCACTCAACATAGGGACTACTAAGTTAAATAAAATAACGATTGCATGGAGAGAATGGATTCCCGAGTTCTTACATGGCAGCCATCCTTGGGACAATTAGTGCCCGACATGCCGGCTGGTTCCTACAGATACTGCAAATCTGCCATACGGACAGGGAGCGGTATTTGATTATATTATTTATTGTATATTAATGACGGGCGTCCCGCTGGGACTCGTCTAATTCATGATTGGCGCAATTAATTGATTGGGTAGACTAGCCTTGCTTGTACATAGTAAGAACGGAGGAATCCTTATTTCATATTTTTAGGGTAACTTGGAACTTACAGTAGCAAGCCGTAGTAGTTGAATGGCCGTTTAAATTGATTTACTTATGTACTATACTTACTCTGTTAACTACTGAGATAATTAGAATGTCAGGGTATGACGGGTTAACTTCTGTCCTTGTTTGGTTGGGAAGTTGGTTTGAAGTGTCATGATGTTATGTGAACCCCAGTAGCAAGCGGAGACTTAATTATCATATTCTTAACTCTTATCACTGGTTTTAATTCTCATATCGTGCTTCCTTGTGGTACTTGCTATTAGAGGTCTAACTTCTCTGGTTTTGCATGGCCAGATTTAGAGCCAGTCTCCGAGGACTCAGCTTACCTCTACCTCCAAGATGGTCAATACTAGAGGAATGATCGCAGGAGGACATGAGTGGGTTCCTTGCTTCCCTACTCGTTTTTACTACTTACTTTACTTATTGTCGTTTGGCACCAACATGTTAGTTGGATTGTCTTGCACTTACTTCTACATAATTGTAACTAAGTCAGACTACAGCTGATGACAATTGTGTATACCTTGCTACATCATCTGGCTATGTTTTGTATCGCCAGATCTTAAGAACATTTTGACTGAGCGTTTGGGATGCCTTACTGCTTTATCTTACATGTTCTCTATTATTGTTTCTTGTTTGGATAATTGAGACAATAGATGTTGAGTAACTATAGTGAGACTTTCATGTAGTATGCACCCCCTCGTCTTTTAGACATCATTGATCATATTATACGGTATTCATCTACCCGTAATACGTAGCTGGCTGAGTCACTTCCCCGTTCTCCGGTATTATAGTTCTGGGGCGTGACAAGGTTTAGTGGTGGCCCATGTAGGTCTGATTTCAGACTTGTGGGGTGTTTTGATTTATAGGATGTCTCAATCACACATTTTTTTCCTTTGATCTCATGATTCGTTGTTCTCGACCCTAGCTTGACATTCCAGCATTCTTTGACTTCGTTGATCCTTCATGTCCGGTCGTTTGATTGTTCTCTTGTCCCTTCTTAGGGGAACTTCGTCCGCATCTTCTAGAGCTGGACAGCAACAACAAGGGCAACATGGACAACGAGACCCTGTTGATCAGCAACAAGGGCCAGTACTACCTTAAGAGACCATCCAAGAAGAGGTAATAGTGGAACCAGCAGCTAGACCACAGTATCCGGAGGTTCCAACACCACCTACAGTCCTACTTACCCCTATGGAAGTAGACACACCAGCCATTTTGGAGATCATGAGAGAAATGATGGCTACTCAGCAACATCAGATGTTTGTCTAGCAACGCATGCACGCTCAGCTGCAAGAGCAGAATGTATTACTCAACCAAGGATTGGAAACGGCTTTTGAAAGAGGGGTGAGGACAGATTCAAGAGCATCGACCAGATTTTGTAAATACAACCCCCGTCATTTCGAGGGCACGGAAGAAGCTATCTCAGCAAATGCATGGCTTAAGGACATTGAGGCTATTTTGATAGCGGCTAAGGTACCGACGGAAGAACGTGTGGATCAAGTGAAGCTGTTACTTCAGGACCTCGCACGTGATTGGTAGAAATCAGAGGAAGTGGGCATCAGACGTCCTGTTGCTTGGAATGATTTTACTACAAGGTTCAAGTCGAAGTACTATGGAGTTGTGCCGCAGTTTGAGCTACAACAGAAGTTTGTCAGCCTCAAGCAGGCTGGCAAGACAGTAGACGCTTCTGCAGCAGAGTTCTGCAGACTGAGTAGGTTCGCCCCAGAGATGGTAGCAACATAGAGCCAGAGGGCTATGAGGTTTCAGCAAGGGTTTCATCTTGAGCTCTTGCAATTGATAGAGGGGCACAACTACCAGACTTTCGATGAGGTATTGACGGCAACCCGAAGGCATGAGATCACCATCCAGAGGATCGCAGCAAGGACTGGAGGTGAGAAGAGATCTCACAGTCAGATTCAAGGGGGAGGGGGATTAGCGCCCCGAATAACAGTACCATCCCCTGGCATTCGCATCCACGATGTGGCAATACGAGAGCCAGCACCACCAACAAATCAGCAGCAACAGCAGAGGAAGAACCAGCGACCCCCAGCGGGCTGCACCTATTATGGTAAGGCAGGGCACGCTAAAGGTGTGTGTCGGGCATTGGACGGACAGTGTTTGATATGTGGAAGTCTAGATCATCGGGTTTCTACTTGTCCCATGAATTCGAGGTTAGGAGGACCCGTACAACAATTTCCTGCGCTGCCAGCACCAGGAACAGGACAGTATCAAGGACCAGCGGTAGCAGTGAGACCGTTAGCACAACGCCCGTTCATGTCACAGGCTCAGATGTTTCGGCAGCACGGTACGCCGATGCAGCAGCAACAACACAGACCACTCCAGCATCACCAAGGCAGGGGCTAGCAGCAACACCAGGCTAGGCCGCAGCATGGGAACCAACAAGGAGGCCGAGGGCGGGCATTCAATCTGTCCTTAGAAGAGGCATTGGCGTCGGGAGATGTTGTGGCAGGTAACATTCTCGTCGCCTCATATTCCGCAGTAGCATTGTTTGATTCGGGAGCATCACACTCATTTATATCTGTACAATTTGCGACACGACTAGTAATAGAATTTGAGGCATTGCCGGGGAGGTTGAACATACTCACTGGTAATGGGCTCGTAGGAGTTAATAGAGTTATTCTAGCATGTAGCATTGTAGTTTGCGGGCATTCCTTACCTGCCAGGTTGATAGAATTTTCTGTTGGAAATTTTGACGTTATCTTAGGCATGGACTAGCTGAAAGACAGTCATGCAGCAATAGATTGTCGTAGAGGGAGTGTTTCTCTTAATATTCCAGGCATGAAACGTTTACCTTAGTCAGATCAGAGGCATACCATCATGACAAGGAGTAGTGACGGCAATGGAATAAGTTCTAGTCCCAAAGGTAGTTGAAGAGTTTCTAAATGTATTTTTCGAAGAACTTCCAGGTCTACCACCGGTTAGGGATATTGAGTTCAGTATAGAATTGGCACCTAGAACTAAACCGATATCATATCGAGTTTACAGAATGGCAGATTCAGAGTAGGCCAAGGTATATCAGCACATAGAGGAACTGAAGGACAAGAATTTCATTCGAGTTAGCGAATCACCATGGGCAGCACCAATGGTACTTGTAGGGAAGAAGGATGGGTCATCCAGATTGTACATTGACTACAGGAAGCTTAACACGGCAACAGTAAAGAACAAGTACCCACTACCAAGGATCTACGACTTGTTTGATCAGTTGAATAGAGCAAGGGTTTTCTCCAAGGTAGATTTTCGATCAGGGTATTATCAAGTGAGAGTTCGGAAAGAGGATATCCCCAGAACGGCATTCATGTCAAAGTATGGACTTTACGAATTCTTAGTAATGCTGTTTGGTTTGACCAATACTCCAGCATTATTTATGGATTTGATGAACCGTATCTTTATGCCATACTTAGATCACTTTGTCGTTGTGGTCCTCGACGACATTCTCGTATATTCAGCTAGTGAAGAAGAGCATGAGGATCACCTCAAGAAAGTGTTACAGGTTCAGAGAAAGAACCATTTATATGCCAAGCTCAGCAAGTGTGAGTTTTGGACGGATCACATTTCATTTTTAGGACACATCATATCAGGGGCTGGAGTAGCAGTGGATCCCAAGAAGGTAGAAGCAGTAGAGAGTTGGCCAGTACCTAAGACCGTAGCAGATGTACGGAGTTTCTTGGGATTGGCAGGATATTACAGAAGGTTTGTATCAGACTTTACAAGACTTTCAGCACCCATGATCCGCTTGACATGGAAGGATGTGCCATTCATTTGGTCGACAGAGTGCCGGACATCATTTGAGAATTTGAAACAAAAATTGATCACGGCATCTATTCTTACATTACCGGTTGGACCCGGAGGTTTTTCTGTATATTGTGATGCATCAGAAAAGAGACTTGGGTGTGTCCTAATGCAACATGGGAAGGTGATAGTATATGCATCTAGGCAACTTCGAGACCACGAGAAGAATTATCTAACTTATGACTTGGAGTTGGCAGCAGTAGTATTTGCTTTGAAGCTATGGAGGCATTACTTGTACGGTGATCGAGTGGACATGTACACAGACCACAAAAGTCTGAAGTACATCTTTACTCAGAAGGAACTGAACATGAGATAGAGAAGGTGGTTGGAGTTGATCAAAGATTACGACGTGGAGCTTCAGTATCATCCAGGCAAGGCTAATATGGTAACAGACGCTCTCCGCAGGAGAGGCGGTGCATTTATGTTGACCTCACAAAAGCACATTTTAGAAGATCTTCAAGAGATGGGCATCGAGGTTATACTTCCTAGTGATATAGAAATTATGCCAAGTCTACGAGTTCAATCCGACTTGGTAGACAGGATCAAAACGGCTCAGGCACAGGACCCAAGGATTCAGAAGCTTAGGACAGAATGTGAGTCAGGACTCAGGAAGGAGATAAAAATTCACGAAGATGGTACTCTTAGGTTCGGATCACGTCTATGTGTGCCAAGTGGAGATATCAGACAAGAGGTTATGGCAGAAGCCCACAGTTCTCAGTATTCTATACACCCCGGAGGGACCAAAATGTACAAAGATATCAAGCAGCACTTCTGGTGGAACGGAATAAAGAGAGAGATAGCTAGATTCGTTTCTCGTTGCTTAATATGTCAGCAAGTGAAGGCAGAATAATAGAGGCCAGCTGGATTATTACAACCGCTTCCTATCCTGGAATGGAAGTGGGAGCATATCACAATGGACTTTGTGACCGGTTTACCGAGATCACCAAGTGGTATAGATGCTATTTGGGTGATAGTGGATCGGCTTACTAAAGTGGCACATTTTTTTCTTTTAGAGTAGGGCAATCTACATAAAAGTTGGCAGAGTTGTATATGCAGCAGATAGTCACGCAGCATGGGGTCCCTATCAGTATTGTATCAGATAGAGATATCTGTTCCATATCACATTTCAGGAAGAGTTTACATCATAGTCTGGATACCATGTTAAGATTCAATACAGCTTACCACCCACAAACAGACGGGCAATCAGAAAGAACAATTCAGACTTTAGAAGATATGTTACGAGCTTGTACCCTAGATTTTGGAGGGTCTTGGAAGAGTCACCTGTACTTAGTTGAATTTACGTACAACAACAATTATCAAGCAAGTATCCAGATGGCGTCATTCGAAGCACTATACGGTAAGAAGTGTAGGTCGCCACTAGCATGGGATGATATCGGGGAGAGGAAATGTTAGGCCCGAAAATGATTGTTCAGACGGTTGAAGTGGTTAAGGGAATTAGGGAGCGACTTCGAGTTGCACAAGCTCGGCATCGTCATTGGGCAGACCAGCATCGCAGGCCGCTAGAATTTTCTATTGGGGACTACGTGTTCTTGCGGATCTTACCTACTCGTGGGGTCATTAGATTTGGCGTTTGTGGGAAGTTGAGTCCGCGATACGTAGGCCCATTTGTTATCCTTGATAGGGTAGGCGATGTTGCTTATCGCTTATCCCTTCCACCTTTGTTACGAGAGGTGTATGATGTGTTTCATGTATCTCAGTTGCCTAGCTATGTATCGGACCCAAGCCATATCTTCGATCATTCTGAGCTGGTTGTTGGTACCAACCTATCTTACGAGGAACAGCCGGTGTTCATTTTGGACCGAAGGGAGAAGATACTCAAGAACCGAACAATTAGCCTTGTCCGTGTTGCTTGGGTTCATCATTCCTTAGGGTAGTCAACGTAGAAACGTGAGGATGATATCCGATCACGGAATCCGCACATGTTTGACTCACAAGGTATATTTCTTTCCGTGTACCTTGATTGTCTTGATTCCTCATGCTTATCACCTGATGAGTAGAATTGCTAGATGTCGTCGATTGATAAATATAGATATATTACTTGCTATTGATATTGTAAGATGACTGCTTGCTCACCAGAATTGCTTGTACTTGAATTAGTTTAACTCTGATGTTTTATCCTGCTTGGACTTGAAATTTTGAGGACGGAACTTTTCTAAGGAGGGAAGATATGTCACTCCCCGTTCCCAGATTACGTATTTTTATACATGTACTACTTGAATGTATTTATTTAATATTTACCATATATTTGTTCTGTATTTAAATTCATTAATTTTATGCTAATTATTTTTGCTGTATTTTATTTTCTGTTTTAGCTTTGCTTTGGGTTCGGCCTGGGTTGGTTTATTTTCGGATTTTTGGGTGGTTCATCATGAACCCAACCTACCACCATCTCCGTTTAAAGCCCCAATCCTTTCTCTCTCTTCATTACTTCTCCTTCTCATTTACTCCTTCTTCCTCATAACTCTCTCCACCAACCAAAACCCATAGGCAAGTACATCTTTCTCCACATGAGAACTCAATTTTATGGTTCATTTATCTTCCTCTCGTAATTCTAAGATAGCTTGTATCTTCAGGCGTAAACTATACTTCTTTTACGCGTACGAGTTTTTACGTGTAACTTGACCCTTTACGCATATGAGTTTTACGCGTAACCCTATTCTTTATGCGTACAAGTTTCATGCGTAAAACTCCATTTATTACGTGTACTTCTTTTACGCGTACTCCTTGGCTTGGTGTAAAACGAGTTTTTATGCGTAATTTTACTCCTTATTATGCGTACTTCTTTTACACATATTCATCCATGTGTAAACTTTGACCCTTGCACGTACAAGTTTTTACGCGCAATGTTACTTCTTTACGCGTACTTTCTTTACGCACGTATTGGCCTTAGCGTAAAGCTTTGGCGTGAACCCGTGGCCTTAGCATAATGCTTTAGCGTAGACTAGTCATGGTATAGATTAGCCTTGGCGTAATCCAACCTTGGTGTTCCTATTGTTCTATACTTTATTTACTTTATGTCGGCATGACTTTTCTCCTATTATATCCTTACGCCTTTTTGACATGAACCTGATAAAATCATGATATGTTAATATTATAATATATATGGTTGTGTAGAATGTGCCATGTGTCTTGATTTGGTTTGTGGATACCCAGAATGACTGGAACTTAGCCCTGAGAGTTATAGACTCGACCAAACTAAATACTAGTTGACTTTTATGGCTTATCACGAATTGACATTAATTGTTACCTTGACTAAATGATAGATCATGCGTTCCTAATTGGAACTAAGAGACTGGCTAGTCATCTTATTGGAATTGAATGAGACACGTTCATATTAACTATGAACTATTGCAATCGACTGGCTGATCCCGAACATTGACCTATAGATACGTGCAGACTTCAATTTATTTTCTACAAAACAGCATGTATACCTTATGGTCAAGGCATGATTATTCCGTGGCTAGGTTTGATTGTTGCATTACGCTATGTAAGACCTACAACCTTGCCGCACGGGCATCGTTGTAGAGTTGTGCATATCGTACTATGTACGAAAGTACTCATCCTGATTACCATGATCCACGGCATGGGATTTCACTCAACATAGGGACTATTAAGTTAAATAAAATAACGATTGTATGGAGAGAATGGATTCCCGAGTTCTTACATGGCAGCCGTCCTTGGAACAATTAGTGCCCACAGATACAGCAAATCTGCCACATGGACAGGGAGCGGTATCTGATTATATTATTTATTATATATTGATGACGGGCGTCCCGCTGGAACTCGTCTAATTCGTGATTGGTGCAATTGACACTACCAAAATAAGTCATATCAGCGACGAAATTAGCGACGCAGACTTAAAACATCGCTAATTTTGTTGGATTTAGCGACTCTAAAAGTATGCGTCACAATACGTCGCTGATAGCGACCAACAGCGACGTATTGCGACCACCTTTAGTGTAATAAAAATCAACGTCGTTGATTTGTCGAAAAACGTCGCTAGTTTTATTAATTTAGCGACGTTTAGCGTCGCAAAGATTAAGACGTCGCCGAATATTAAAGGAAGGTCGACGCTTTGCAACGTATTTACGGACGTTGCTAACTTCCGCTAAATAGGGTTTCCTCGGTTCGACTTTTTATTTCTCCCTCTCCCTAAATTTTTTGTTCCCGCCCCTCTTTCCCGACCTCGACGACAGCCCGACCCCCTTCCCTTCGGCGCCGCTCATCCTCCTCCTCCACCGCGAGCCCCTTCTCCTCCCTCCGGCGAGCCCCTTCTCCTCCTCCTCCTCCACCGCGAGCCCCTTCTCCTCCTCCATCGGGAGATCCTCCTCCTCCTCCTCCTCCACCACCGCGAGGAGACTGAAGGTAAACCCTAACCCTAAATGAGGTGTTTTTTATGTCCAAAATGGACACGGAGACACATTACGACCATGTGTTCACTGATACAGTGTGTTCGTGAGGTTTTGGACACATTTTGTCCATTTGTTGGACACGTGGACACCCCCAAGCTTGCATATATATGTATTTCACCTCTGTATACTTAATCCCCTCCTCCTCCACCATCGAACTTGTTTTCCTCCTCCTCCTCCACCACCGCGAGGAGACCGAATGTAAACCCTAACCCTAATTGAGGTGTTTTTCGTGTCCAAAATGGACACGGAGACACATTACGACCATGTGTTCACTGATACAGTGTGTTCGTTAGGTTTTGGACACTTTGTGTCCATTTATTGGGCACGTGGACACCCCCAAGCATGCATATATATGTATTTCACCTCTGTACACTTAATCCCCTACATATACTTGTGTATTTTCGTATTAATTTGGATTTGTATATTGGGTTTGGGTTTCGATATAGTGTTTGATATATTGTTTCACCTTGTAACATTCCTACACTTATTTTAGACAACAAGTATATGAACCAATTAGTCAACATCTATTTATTGAAGTATGGTACTCCATTCTTCGTAAGTTCTAGCTATATATGTCTCAAGATCCAATACTCGAAAATTCCAAGAAGAAGAAGAAGAAAAGAATAAAATGACATCGCTCAACACCCTATGACAACTCTTTGTAGAATTGTGTTAAAGTGTGAGTTCTACAGTATGAGTTCTACAGTATGGTTCTCTTTGTAGAATAAAATGACATCGCTCATCCTTATCGATCCTCCATACAAGTCTTCCTTCATCTATTGTCTTAAAGTGTAAGTTCTACAGTATGGTTCTCTTTATAGAATTGTGTCTTATTTTAGACAATAAGGGTTTCCTATTTTTATAGGTAATATAGCAACATGTGTAAGGAAACATATAGGTGTGTGTTTGTGTTTGAAAGGGAGTGTCACAAGAGTAAGGCATGAGCATGTGTTAGTATTTTGAGCTGTGAGAGTGTTTGTTCTATTGAGGTTAGTACCAACTGGAAAGTTAGGTTAAAAGAACCTGGGAACTATGATGTGGTTGTATACATCATGTATATGTATGTGTGTGTCTAGTGGGAGAAAGGGGGAGGGTTAACTAGTACCAGGTATTTGGAGAGGAGGGAGAATTTATACTAGTATATATAGACTAATATCCTAAAACTTGACTTATACAACTTAGAAATGGCTAGTTTGACCAAGTTGCACTAGTTTAGCTTAGAGTTGACTCGGTTGGACTATACATAATATATAGACTAAGCGGGAACATACCGAAGGAGTGTTGGATCACCCATCTGATGGAGAAGCATGGAAGCACTTTGATCGAGAGTATCCAGATTTTGCTTCTGATCCGCGTAATGTCATATTGGGTCTCTGCTCCGACGGTTTTACCCCATTTGGACTTTCGGGATCCCAGTATTCGTGTTGGCCTGTGATCGTCACCCCGTACAATCTACCGCCTTGGATGTGCATGAAGACTCCGTATATGTTTTTCACCGTTATTATCCCAGGTCCGAACAATCCGAAAAGGAACATCGATGTGTATTTACAGCCGTTGATTGATGAGTTGAATCAGCTGTGGGAAGTAGGTTCCAACACGTACGATGTATCTAGAAAACAAAATTTCCGGATGCGGACAACACTTATGTGGACCATCAACGACTTTCCGGCCTATGGAATGTTATCTGGATGGAGCACGCATGGTCGTCTTTCATGTCCGTATTGCATGGACAGCACTAAGGCTTTCCGTTTGAAACACGAAGGCAAACCGTGCTTCTTCGATTGTCATCGACAATTCCTGCCGAAGGATCATCCATACCGGAGGAACAGGAATGCTTTTCGTGCTGGCGTTGTGGAAAAGGCTAATCCCCCACCAAGGTGGACCGAATACACGATATGGGAAGAGGTAAAAGATTTACCAAGAGCTATTGAGCAGCCTGCTACGGGCTACAAGTGTGACGGATTTGGTCGCACTCATAACTGGACGAAGAAGAGTATATTCTGGGATCTTCCATATTGGAGCACCAATTTGATTAGACATAACCTTTATGTCATGCATATCGAGAAGAATGTGTTTGACAACATAATTAATACTGTAATGGACGTAAAGGGGAAGACGAAAGACAATCCAAGGGCTAGATTGGACTTGGAAGAAATATATAGACGTCATGCATTGCATTTGATAGAGGACGGGAATGGGAAGTTGAAGCAACCTAAGGCAATTTTTTCACTGGAGAAGGAGGATAAAGTGAGGCTTTGTAGGTGGATTCAAGGTCTGAAATTTCCAGATGGGTATGTTTTGAACTTGAAAAGATGCGTCGACCTCAAGGAGAACAAACTGACAGGTATGAAGAGCCATGATTGTCACGTATTCATGGAGCGTTTAATTTCGATTGCATTTTGGGAATTCTTACCGCAGGCAGTTTGGGATCCATTGACGGAGCTTAGCATATTCTTCAGGGATCTTTGTTCTAAGAAATTGCTCGTTGATCGTCTAGAAAAGCAAGAGAAGGAAATTGCGGTAACACTGTGCAAGCTAGAGAGGGTGTTCCCTCCTGGATTCTTCGACTCTATGGAGCATTTGCCGATTCATCTTTCCTACGAGGCACGTGTTGGTGGACCCGTCGAATATCGATGGATGTACCCGTTCGAGCGACATTTGAATCACCTAAAAAAAAAGTGAAAAATAAGGCTCGGGTCGAGGGTTCTATTTGTGAAGCCTATATTCTCGAGGAGATTACAAATTTCTACTCCTCCTATTTCAAACCTCATGTTGCTACGAATAGAACGAGGGCTCCGAGAAACGACGACGGATATGAAGAATTTAATGATGGAATACTGAAAGTATTCAATGCGTCCGGAAAGCCTTCGGAGAAAATAAAGAAGAGATATTTGAATGACAAAGAGCTAAGGGCTGCTCAGTTGTATGTATTACTCAATTGCGACGAGGATGAAGTGGAGAAGCTAGAGGGGTAAGTAACTCAGGATGATGAGTTTACGTCATCTCAATGTAATAGTATAAGCTAATATTATTGTACTAATCGGCAGTTGCTTCGTTGTTTTCCAGCACATATAATGATGAGTTGAGGCTGGTTAGACCCTACCTAACAGACGAAGCATTAGAACAAGAAATAAGACGTCATTTTCCTTCTTGGTTGAGCCAATATGTAAGTAGCTCGGTAATTACTGGCCTCTTCTAATGCAACTGCGCAATAAATAACTTATTATCGCTTCTTTGATATTCAGGTCAATCGTCTAATTTCACCCGAGATTGAATTAATTAGAACTCTTGCCAAGGGACTAATTACTTTTGGTACGACCAAGTTACTGTGTCAATGGCTTTCGGTTCAAGTCGACAAATGCTCCGATCAGAGACAGCTTCCTGGATCTTGATTACATGAAAAACAGTTGTTTGTGTATCAAGTCTTCGAGCTACAAAGACGTCGATCCAGAAAATGATTTCTTTGGCATCTTGCGAGAGATTGTGGAGTTGTCATATAATAATGGCAGAGAACCTGCAAAGATCGTGTTGTTCAAGTGTGAATGGTTCGATCCGATTGAAAATCAAGGTAAGAAAATTGACAAGCATGGTCTTGTGGATATAAACTACAAGCGTAGATATCAAGGCTACGAATCGTTTGTCCTAGCAACTCAGGCTCAGCTCGTGTACTTCACAGCTTATCCGAGACGGGGAGCAACGAAGTCTGACTGGTGGGCAGTATGCAAGACTAAAGCCAGAGATACTTTTGATGTTGACGAAAAAGCTTACCAGGAGGACGAGCTACCTCTTATAACCAATATTATCGATGTGGACTCCACGGAAGTTACGCATTACACGACACATAATGTAGAAGATATAGAATTATCCGAAGAGGAAGATGAAGCCGACGAAGGCGAAGATGAAAGTGAAGATGAGGAGGAAGAGGAAGATGAGGTCGAGGAAGATGAACAAGATGATTATTCTAAAGATGATTGAGAGAGATATACTTATCTGAACTTAGATGTTTCTTCTAGAATATATTATCTGGACTTAGATATTTATTGTAGAATGTATCATTATATGTTGTCTTGGTTATTATCTTGTCTTTGTTGTACTTTTATATTTCTAGTCTCTATTATTTGTTGTACTTTCATATTTTTAGTCTCTATTATTTGTTGTACTTTCATATTTCTAGTCTCTATTATTTGTTGTATTATCATATGCTGTTATCAGGTATGGCAGATCGTCGCAGAGCATTCCGAGGGAGACAACGAGGTTACTCTCCTCCGGTACTTCCTACAGGTACCGCTAGAGGACGGAGTTTTCCTGCGGTACCTCATTCTGGTACCGGCTCTGGATCCTCGTCGTCGATTACTCCTCCATATCGGACAGTAGGTGGGCCTGCTGGGACGACGTCACGTGGCATATCTCCTGGGACGAGTAGTTCCAGGTCTGTTGAGAGTGCTCATCCGTCTAGCGTTCCTACTGCTGATACGATGATGGAGACGGATGAGCAGATGGCGGAGGCTGCGGTGACGGTCGAGGCGGCGGCTCCGACGGCCGACCAGCATCATGCAGATGATGCGTGCGCACCTCTGGAGGAGAGGAGGACGGAGATCTGGGCCGACGGTACAAAGTAGGTGTTTTGGTTTATAATTTTTTTTCTTTCTGTTTTTATCATAAATTAACTTTTTTTCATGAATATAATATGTTTGTATAGATATCGTCACCCAGAGGTACAGAGACGTCTAGGCCACATGCTGAGGCATAATTATGGTGGTGCTTGGATTAACTACTCTGATGCTCCGGACGAGAGGAAGGCCTTCTGGTTTGTACGCTTCAAGGTTAAAATATATTTGCTTTTAACATGAATCATATAATTTTTGTATATTATATATAACTGATAAATATTTGGTTTGCGCTCTTCTAGGATATGTTTTTCTATCCACCGTACCGGGCCGAGCAGATCGAGGGGATGTTTCCTGCCATCGCTGCCAAGCTGATCCGCGACTCTATCAATGATCAGAAGGATCGAGATCGTACCGGAAAGCCGATCCACGGTTGGATCACCCCTGATCAGTGGAATGCGATGAAGGCTCAATTCGAGGAGCCAAGGTACAAGGAGAAGTCGGAGAAGGCCAAGGCGGCTAGGCAACATGCCTCGAAGTGGTACGGTGGGTCAATTCCGATGACGGAACATTTTCGTCGTCTGGTATGTCTTTCTCTTTTACAAATATTATTTTAATACGATGCCGATAAATTATTACTAAGATAATATAATTAATTACAGGTAAGGAAGGTCGGTAACGCCGACATGGTGACCGTCTTCCTGGCCACCCATCGTCGCGACAGTGATCTTATTGACGAGAGGGCCGAGCAGACTTATGTAAGTATTACAATACATTATCTTAATTTAATACTTCGTGTCAATTTAAATATAACTTAGTAAATATGATACAAATAAATATTCATGTAGTTAGTAATAATAAGTACATTAATTAGAAATTAGAAATAATAAGTACATTAATTAGAAATTAGTAATAATAAGTACATTAATTAGAAATTAGAAGTTAGTAATAATAAGTACTTTCTAGGCCGAGTATCAGAGGCTGCGGGAACGGGCGGCTGCTAGTGCACCTGATGCAGGAGAGGCCGGTACTTCCTCGCAGCCCACTCAAGCTCCGTCGGCAGACGAGCTATGGATAGCCGCCGCTGGTGGACTCCGTAGGGGTACGTACTACGGTACGGGATCCTATGGCACCCTGGTTGCGACCCAGTCCTCTAGGACATCTCCTCCTAGTGTGTATGGTCCACAGCCGTCCCAGGAGTCTGCCCGAGTCTACCAGATGATGGAGTCTCTCCGTGACGACCTGCTACGATGGATCGAGGAGCAGTCTCAGCACCCTACGGAGGATCCTGCGCTGCTAGCACGATTGGATGCACTCGACCGCGGTATTATGGACCTCAGAAAGACGACTGAGAGGACAGAGCGCACCATTGGAGGGTTAAAGCGCACGGTGACGGAGCTGCAGACAGGACAGGTGACCATGGCCGAGAGGATGAGATTGGCGCAGGAGTCGATGGTCCAGAGCAATGATAGAATGTTATCTATCATGGATTCATACCACCAGCAACTTACAGCGTTGGAGCATGCTGGTCCTTCGGGTGCACCTTCATCATCGTCGACTCCGCCGCCTCCACTGCCTTCTTCTTCGACACCGACTCTACCGACGTCATTGCCTCCTCCATCGGTGTCGATTTCACTTGACGAGTATGAGTAGTTCTTATCCCTTCGTCGCGGCGGTGCCCCTCCTGCACCAGATTCCTAGTAGTCCTAGTTAGGACTGTTTCTTTGTGTTTGTTTTATTCTTTATTTGTGACTTGGATATTTATTGGTTGTGTAGGTTTGGATGTTTGGATCATATTCTATTTGTTGGTTATTTGGTTGTAGACTTTGTTATTTGGTGTAGAATTGGTTATTTGGATACTTGGTTATTTGGATATTTGGTTATTTGGATACTTGGTTATTTGGATATTCGGTTATTTGGTTAGTTGTGTGATTGTTGTAAACTTGCTTATAGGGACTGAAATCTGTGTACAGTGACAAATGGACATTGTGTGATTGTTGTAGACTTGGTTATAGGGACTGAAACCTGTGTACAGTGAGAAATGGACATTCTGTGATTGTTTGGATCCTATTCTACAGTGAAAAATGGTTAGCTTTTTAAACTGCAGGGAGAAATGAACATTCTGTATTTTATTTATTTTTATTTTTTTGCAGATTTAGCAACGTTTACCGACGTCCTCCGACGTAATTTTACGTTGGTAAACGTCGGTAGATAAGCAATATTATCCAGTTTACCGACGTTTAGCGACGTCATTATATGTCAGAGGACGTCGGTAAATGTCGGTAAACGTCGCTATTCAGTCCCAGGAATTCCCAGGATTTATCGACATTTTTGCGACTTTGATCATGTCACTAAACCACCGACGAGTCGACGGTAATTCGTCGGTAAATTTACCGACGTGTAGCGACACCATATTTTACGTCGGAGATCTACCGACGACACGACGGTAGACGTCGGCATTATACCGACGTATATTTACGTCGGCAAACGTCGATAATTGCGACGATTGGTGCCGTTTATATGATCAGCGACTAACATTTCCGCGACCAGCCAGAAACATCGGTAATTTCGTCGCTAAATATTGTTAGCGACGAATATTGTCGTTTTAGCGACGTCTTTTGGCGTCGCTAAAACGACTTATTCTGGTAGTGTGATTGATTGGGTAGACTAGCCTTACTTGTACATAGTAAGAACTGAGGAATCCTTATTGCATATTTTCAGGGTAACTTGGAACTTACAGTAGCAAGTCGTACTAGTTGAATGGCCGTTTAAATTGATTTGCTTGTGTACTATACTTACTCTGTTAACTACTAAGATGATCAGAATGTTAGGGCATGACGGGTCAACTTCTATCCTTGTTTGGTTGGAAAGTTGGTTTGAAGTGTCGTGATGTTATGTGAACCCCAGTAGCAAGCAAAAACTTAATTATCATATTCTTAACTCTTATCACTGGTTTTAATTCTCATGTCGTGCTTTCTTGTGGTACATGCTATTATAGGTCTAACCTCTCTGGTTTTGCATGACCAGATTTAGAGCCAGTACCCGAGGACTCAGCTTACCTCTACCTCAAAGATGGTCAATACTAGAGGAATGATCGCAAGAGGACATAAGTGGATTCCTTGCTTCCCTGCTTGTTTCACTACTTACTTTACTTATTGCCGTTTGACACCGACATCTTAGTCGAATTGTCTTGCACTTACTTTTACATAATTGTAACTAAGTCAGACTGCAGCTGATAACAATTATGTATACCTTGTTACATCATCTGGCTATGTTTTGTATCGCCAGATCTTAAGAACATTTTGACTGAGCGTTTGGGACGCCTTACTGCTTTATCTTACATGTTCTCTATTATTGTTTCTTGTTTGAATGATTGAGACAATAGATGTTGAGTAACCCTAGTGAGACTTTCATGTAGTATGTACCCCCTCATCTTTTAGACAGCATTGATCTTATTATACGGTATTCATCTACCCGTAATACGTAGCTGGCTGAGTCACTTTCTCGCTCTCCGGTATTCTGGTTCTGGGGCGTGCCAAAGCTTCACGTCAATGGTTCATTAAACTTTCAACCACACTCAAATAAGCAGGGTTTCAACAATCTTGGTCTGATTATTCATTATTTGTCCGAACTCGCGGAGGTAAATTTACTGCAATATTGGTTTATGTTAATGACATAATCTTGGCAGGAAATAGCTTGGATGATATTATGGACACCAAACAATTTCTTTCAAGTCATTTCAAGCTTAAAGACATGGGACAACTTAAGTACTTCCTTGGGATAGAAGTTGCCAGATCAAAGCAAGGCATAGTTCTATGTCAAAGGAAGTATGCCTTGGAGATTCTTGAAGACACAGGGTTTCTTGGTGCCAAGTCCGCACGTTTTCCAGTTGATCAAAATTTGTCACTCACACAGGCAAGTGGAGATTTGTTGGATGATCCATCTCAATACCGAAGGCTTGTAGGACGGCTTATATACCTCACCATTACGAAACCAGACATTGTTTATGGCGTCCATATGTTGAGTCAGTTTATGGACAAGCCTAGACAGCCACATCTTGAGGCAGCACACAAAGTTTTGAAATATATCAAACAAGTACCATGTCAAGGAATTCTTTTGCCTTCCACGGGATCTTTGGAGTTGAGGGCTTTTTTGACGCTGACTGGGCTCGTTGTAAGGACACAAGGAGATCATTAACTGGATATTGTATTTTCCTTGGAAATGCACCAATTTCCTGGAAGACAAAGAAGCAAAGTAAAGTATCTCGTTCAAGTGCGGAGGCGGAATATCTCTCTATGGCTACTACATGTCGTGAGGTAACTTGGTTACAAAATATATTGAAAGATTTGAACGTAAACCACACACAACCAGTCAGGTTATTTTGTGACAACCAAGCTGTCATTCATATAGTTTCAAATCCAGTATTTCATGAGCGTACAAAGCACATAGAAATCGATTGCCATGTTGTACGTGAAAAGGTGCAAAGAGGAGTGGTTAGAACAGTTCTTATTCGATCCAAAGAACAACCTGCAGATCTGTTTACCAAGCCATTGAGTTCGATTCAATTTGAAGCATTGCTCAGCAAGTTGAGTGTAATCAACATGCACTCCAACTTGAGGGGGAGTATTAAAGGAAAGAATCCCACTGAATCAGGAAACTGATACAGTCCATTATTGTCTATTGATTGTATATTTGATTATGCTTAATATTAGGCCAAAGATCCCACCAAATCAGGAAACTGATTTAGCCAATTACTTCACTTGGCTGTATATGGAATTATGCTTGATATTAGGCCAAACATGTGGATCTAAATTGTAATAGGTTGTGTATAAAGCTGTAAACATATCCTATGAATGTTATGCAATTATTTTCTTCATCATATTGTTTCTCTTTAGTTTCATTTTTCAGTTTTCGATCGAAAATTATGCCCCGGGACTAACAATATTGACTATCAGGCAGAAGGATACTGGTTTGAGTGAGATCATATGCTCTAAAATTTCTAGATTTGTTAATATGGGTAATACTGAACCATTCGTTTGGTTGTACCGGATGTGTGTCTTCAGTTCACTCGGTTTGCAAAATGCTAGTCGTTCTTATGTTATATATTTGGGTGTGTAGTTTACGTATTTGGATGAAAAGATGTCCTCGGTCTTTCTTACTCAAGCAACTAAGCGCTCATTTGAAGTTTTTGTATTTTTAGGAATCCATTTTCTATTCTTTTCCATTGGAAATGAATTCAACATTCCCATACCCATATTTGGCTAGGTTGGAAATATGTAGTTCAAAAAATTTAATTTTTTCATCCCACGTTTGGTTCACTGGTATAGGAATCTTAATTTGTTTAGTTTCCCATAAACACCATTTCATTAACTTCATGACGCTACTATTATCTAAATTCACATGTTTGGGATATAAGTTGGAATTTTGAAAGTAAAAGGAGGGTATTACCGTCCAAACAAAATACCTAAACAACATTCCTAGAAAAGTAAAGCTATTCCGAAGGGGGGGCTTGGGAATAGCTTTTCCACATCAATGGGAATATGACGTCCTTCGTATTTCCCCCAATTCCCAATTATAGACATACCGAACATGAATATGGAATTCAAAATCCATTCTCAAGTCTCTAAAACTTAAATCACTTCAGTTTCAGGATACGGGCGACCATGAAAACAATTTATGAACCAACTCAATTCAATTTGCTTCTTGTTTTCTGCCTGATCCCTTAAATCAAGAAATTCACCTTACCCTAGAAAATCCTCACACCTAAAGTGAAGACCAGTAAGCTTGTCCGAGTCTGACAAGGATATTGGAACAATCAACTATCACTTACTACTGCAATAAAGTTTTATCAATACAATTCCTGTGTACATCAATCTAAACCATTCGTTATGGAAGATTCTTGTTGGTGGATTTTCCATGCCTGATGTATTTGTGCATAGTTTGTAGCATCGGCTGATACTGATACGGAATGGCAGTGTGGCCAACAGTGATATGATACGGTTGACACCCATACGGTTTGGCATGTTTGGATTCGATACTGATCGCTACTGATACTGGCCGATACCGACATTGGGAAACTTTTTCCCAATGAATTAGGCAGAGAAAATTGAATGAAAAAGACCAATCAACAAGGGTTTAGGAGCATAGTAAGGTAGTAAAAACATATAAATGAAAGAAAACTTATTTATCGTAAGTAAACCAATCAACAAGCAATCAGCATGTGAGATGCTTGTCAGACTCGGACATTTCAGTACTACTAAGAAATAACAGAAATAACAGAAAATACTTAAAGTTAATGCTTAAATGTATTAAAAAATTCTTCTAAATTTTAATAATTTATTAATAATATCTGCTTTCCGAAACCAAAACATGTGAGATGCCAATCTGAAACTGCATCCCGATACTCATAGGAATGTTCTGATACCAATTCCGATATCGATATTGCGAACCTTGATTTAGTATAGTCATTCCTTATGTTTATGTCTGGTATGTTTATGTATAGCTGTCATGCTTGACTTACACCTTGCAGAGATTGAATAAGGAGATTCAAAATTCAGTTTTACATTGGATTCCAGAATGTGGTCACCTTCCTCATGTCGAGAAGCCAGAGTTAGTTGCGGAATTGATAGTGAAGTTTCTTCAAGATGGACACAGCTAAAAGCCCACAGCTTCTGTCTTCTCAATGCTTTTGGTTTTTGGGTAAGTCATTATGTTAATATAGTTAAGCAATTTAGTCATTATCTTTCAAGCTATCTACTTTTTCCACTCTGAAAGAATCATGTAAATTTTGCTGTGGGTTGCAAGGCTATTGTTGTTTATGGAAGTTAAAGAATAGTTGATCATAAAAAAAAATTATCTGTAAAGATCATCATCCAAGCCCTCTTCCAGCACAATGGGGTCCGCTATGGAGAATAAGTAAGATCCCTAAAAGTTGTTTTGAAGTTTTGTGACTAGCTGTCGATCTAAAGTCAACTTTCTATGTTGGTCATTCCTAGCCAAGATAGCTATGAGCAATCATTTAGCAGGTAGATACTAGATAGACCTAACTTTTGGATATATAGTTTAAGCTCATGCAACCAAGGAGTGCACTCCTAGTTCCATTAGCATTGCATGGAAAATACATGGTGTCTCTCTCTATAACGTTTAGTAAGCTTTAAGATTTAATAAAGTTCATTAACGGAAACTCGCCGATGGAGGATACTACAATATTGAAGCAATGTCGAAGGATAACCAATGTCGCATAATCAAACGTTATATTTTTTCGGAATCCACGAGTCGCTTAGGAGTCCACAAGAAGTTTGAATCCATGGACATCTTGATTGCACCAGATCAGGAATTAGATAAGAAACTAAATTGGAAATGTGATAATATTATTCTTATGCGGAACTATTACAATGATGCCTTTATATAGGCTCTATCTAACTTGAAATGAAAGAAAACGAATCCTAAATAAAATCCTAGTAAATCGAATCTAATCCTAAACAAAGAAAGAATCATCTTAGCCATGTCATAATTAAAGATTAAATCAGATTTGCTAGATTTTTATTACATTAAAATCTAACGTAATTTAAAAATATCAAAATTATCAATAGCCAAACTGTATTCTGACAACTTCCTAGTTACCCGATCGATTATCCGGTATCAATCGCTCTTCTGGTCAAGTCGGTCAGAACATGACATATTGTCTTTGTTTTCATCTGGTCTTTTGTTCACCTGCCTAAATGATGGATGCTCATGCATCAAGCTCCCTTGTTTAACTGAACTTATCCTCGAGTTCTTCTATGAAAATTAAATTTGGTCTGTCCAAATAAACCAGTACTTCGTGTAGACAACATTCCTCAATTTACATTGTTGAACTTTTAACTCTATTGTTCCTTCCCACATAAATAGGTACTTAAATAAACATGGCCCTTTAGTATTCAAAGCTAAGTCTTCAAATTTCCAAACTTTGGTCTTTAATCTTCTTGCGAGCTCAGACAATCATTGTGAAGGTTCATCCTCAAGTCATACAATATTGACTCTAAGGCATCAAATGGAACTCAATACTCTTGCACATGGAACTCAATACTCTTACACATTAAGCATTCGGAAAGAGTACCACTCGCGAAAAGGAATCAGTCATCAACAAGTATACTCCCTTCTCCAAATTCGGACGTCAAAACATGAATTGATCTTTTGTAGATCATAAAATATGGAGCCATAAGGAAACTTGTAATATATGTCAGAAATGTACAAATAATCAGAATGTCTGCTCCATGTTCTTAATAATCAACTACTCCCTCAAGAGAATCCACTGTAGTACAAAATGTGTCAAAATCATAAGTGCTCACTTTCACTTCCACTTCCACTTGCACATGCACAATGAAGAAATGTGAAGAAACTTTTTGCTATCTTCGCTGGTCAGTCGCATACATCTCGAGGGAGGTCGAACCTAGTGGTACGCTATGTTGTACTTGGTGTTAGTCCCGGGGCTTGATCAAAGATGGTAAATTTAATGTCGAGATCAGAGGTTCATACAAACGTTTCACCTTCTGATAATTCTCGAGATCCAAGAGGAACACTATAGTATGAATCTGATTACAAAAGCAACAATAATCAGAAAATAAATCTCACGTTCTTCTTCGCAATCGTAGTTGCTGACGGACAGAACTGAGTTACAACTCAGATGAAGGAGAAGAAAGAAGAAAGAAGAAGATGAAAGATTCTTGCTTGGGTGATTAAGATCACCGTTGCTCAAAGCAAGATTCATCCCAATACGATATGCTTCCAGGAACCAGCAAGTTCACGAAGAACTTCTGGAACGCTCGTAAGTCAATATTTGAGACTTGAACGGGCTTCCTGGACTTTACAGACTCCCTTAACTCTCTTCTTGGTGCATCTTTCAAAGGAGGCCAAGGGGCTCTATTTATAGAGTGGAGTGATACTTCACCTCTTCTCCTATCCGATGTGGGACTAAAATACCAATACTCAAAAATAGAGTTTGATATTTTAGATCATCCCACAATTAGCATAGAAGTATGACAGTCCACGCCTACCCCCCGAACACTCCCGTGAATGCACGAGACATCCTGGAGTCCGTGTCCGAGTCCGAGTCTGCACAACAAAAATTAACTCACTTATTTGTTGGGATTAATCCTTTTTTCTTCTAGAAAAATACTCCCATATGGCACACACTTGTGTCCCACTACACCTCATGTGGACACCTCAACACAAGCAATGCATTATATTGAGATACTCACCATTTGGTGTAGCCAATGTGGGACTATCTTTCCTAGTCCAAAGACAAAAATACCAACAATCCCCAATATATCTCAATATATGGGTTGAGCGTTCCCCACAATGACTGTCTATTATGCATTAGGAGAGATGTCGCTACGACTTGAATCTTCCCGCATAGGTTAAATAATACCATGATACAAGAATAGACTAAGCCTTGAATTCTGTACCATAACTGTAATTCTTCTTACTCACATAATGACATCAACTGTGCTTCTGGCTGCACATTAAAGATCTTGTGCTAGCCTGGTTTCAGTGTATAATTTTTGTGCGTCTATAAGTTTACCCTCAAGAGACGGCCTGTGTCCATACACTATAGGTGAGTTCTTTATAAAGAGTTCTGGCATGAAGTATTGCACTTCTTTGCGGCGCTACGCCGCTATGACATGGCTTAAAACCGAGGCTTTATCCCACCTGGGTACCTCATCGTAGTGTCATACTATTGTAGCATGAGATCACAAGCCTTTTTGTAGTGCCAAACTACCCAGCATGAAGCCTTGCGCTTCCGTACGGTGTTATGCCGCTATGACAAGGCTCGCGAAGCCGAGGCTTTTCCCTACCTGGTACCTCTTCGTGGTGTCATGCCACTGTAACATGAGGCCATCGTCCTCTTTGTAGTGTTGTCTACCTCTTTTTATTACGATTATCATACAACATTAGGCTACCTGCCTATTTACGGTGCTACTCCGTTGTGACTTGGCTCACAAAGCCGAGGCATTACCCCTAACCAGGAACCCCATGGTGGAGTCACCCCACTATAGCATGGAGTTACACTACTTGTTGTGCTGCGATACCGTGCTTCCTGTAAAGCACTCCAGGCATTCACTCTGCCTGAGAACTCATTAAGGCATTTAAGCCAACCTTTCCACATGATCCGTTTCTCACAGAAAACAACAGTAGACAACAGTGGTTATAGGTCCGTAACCTCTCCATGCCACAGAGGACAAGTACCCACCGTTCCTGATATTCTTCTTGTTAATAGTCCTCTCTTGAACCAAAAGCTAGATGCCTAGTAAATTTCTCTTTGAACTAATAGCATAAAACTTTATGGTAGGAATGTAATAACACAATATCAGAATGCCTTCAAGCCCATTTTATAAGCTGTGTCATCGACCAGCTGGCACTTGAGGTCCTTGGTGAACGGATCCGACAGGTTTTCCTGACTCCGAACATCAATCACTATAATAATACCCCTCTTGATTAGATCGTGTACTGCCCTGTGCTTCAACCGTACAGTCCTTTTTTTTCCGTTGAAGAGGTCATTTGATGCCACCGTCGTAGTCGCCTGGTTGTCGCAGTATATCGGTATCCCTGGTATTTGTGTCCCAACCACTGGAAGATCAAACATGAGCTCTCGAAGCCATTTTGCTTCCTCCGCTGCGGTATCAAGTGCAAAGAACTCAGATTCTATGGATGACCGCGAGAGCATAGTCTGCTTCTTCGATTTTTATGATATAGCAGCTCCATCCATTGTGAAAATGTATCCACATGTAGACCTCTCGCTCTCCACTTCTGAGCACCAGCTGGCATCACTGAAGCCTTCTACTACCGACGGATCTCTGCTGTAGTGCAGTGTATATGTCTGAGTCTTCTTGAGATATCTCATAACCTGTTTCATAGCTTTCAGTACTCAATGCCTAGGTTGCTCGTGAACGACTCAGCATTCCCACGGCGAAAGCTATGTCAGGCCTTGTGGCAGTAGTAACATACATCAAACTCCTGATTACGCTTGCATACTCCAACTGCCTGACGCTTTCCTCTGAATTAGGCTTCAGCTTCAGATCACACTTGTACGGCGTATCGATCCCTGGAAGATCCTGATACCCGTAATGAGTGATCATCTTCTTAACATAATGAGACTGTGACAGCGCTAGTCCAGTGTCTGTCCAGATGATCTTAGTCCCAAGATAACATCTGCATCCCCTAAGTCCTTCATACTGAACTTCGTCAAGATGAACTTTTTTGTCTTCGTGACACAGCTTATATCCGTACCTAGAATTATCATGTCATCCACGTATAGACAAACGATGACTCATTTTCCTTCAACAAACTTTGTATAGACACACTTGTCTGTTTCACTGACCCTGTAGCCATTTGACCTTATGACTGTCAAACTTCTCATGCAATATTTTGGGAGCTTTCTTTAAATCGTATTGAGATTTTACCAACTTGCAGACTTTGTCTTCAAGATCTTTGACGACAAATCCTTCTTGCTGTTGCATGTAGATCTCTTCGATCAGCTCGCCATTCAGGAATGCTGTTTTTATATCCATCGGATGTATCACCATCTTATGTATCGCTGCGAGAGCAATCAACATTTTGATGGTGGTCATCCGGGCTACTGGAGCATACATGTCAAAGTAGTCGATTTCCTGCTTCTGAAAAAACTCCTTTGCCACTAGCCTGGCCTTGAACTTGTCAATATTTTCATCAGCTTTCATCTTCTTCTTGAAGATCCACTTACATCTGATAGGTTTTACTCCTTCAGGTAGATCAACCAACACCTAAGTGTTATTGGAGGTGATTGATTAAATTTCATTGTTTATCACCTCCTTCCAAGAAATAGTATCTCTGGTCTTCATCGTCTCATCATAGGTAAGCGAATCTACTTCCACATGATAGGTGATGAAGTCATCTCCGAAGTTCTTCGGCCTCCTCGCTCGCTTCGACGACGGCTCAGCGAGTTCTGGTTCAATCGTTGTCTCCTCAGCAACAACTTCATCTTGGACAACTGGTTCATTGAAGATCTCAGTCACCTTTGTACCTTCATCATTCTCTGGAATGTCCGTTAGAACAATGTTCTTGTGCCTTACAAACTTGTCTTCAAAATATTCAGCATCACGAGATTTGATGATATAATTTGACTCAATATCAAGAAATCTCTGAGCATCACTCTTCTCGGCATACCCCAAGAAGATCGTCTTCGTAGTCCTTGTCCCCAGCTTCTGAATCTTCAGTTCTGGGAGCTTCACATAGGCCAGACACCCCCACACTCGAATGACATTCAAGTTAGGTCTGACTTTGAACCAGAGTTCATGAGGAGTTACGTCCGAAGTTGCATACGGCACTCTATTTAGAATAAAAGTGGTCGTCAATGCAGCTTCTTCCCAGTAGCATTTAGGAAGCCCCGTAGTTAGCAGCATTGAGTTTATCATTTCTGTCAACGTTCTGTTCTTCATCTCCGCTACTCCGTTAGATTGAGGAGAATACGGAGCAGTAGTCTCGTTTATGATTCCATGTTCTTTGCAGAACAATATGAATTTATGAGACCGATACTCTCCGTCTCGATCACTTCTTAGCCTCTTGAGTTGTTGTCCAGTTTGCCGTTCAGCCTCGGCCATGAACTCCTTGAACTTCTCGAACGCTTCGTCTTTAGACTTGAGCAAGTAAACGAACGCGTACTTTGAGAAGTCATCGATGAAGGTTATGAAATACTTCATCCTGGCTTTTGTAGAGAATTGCTTGAAGTCACAGATATCAGAGTGCACCAACTCCAGAAGATCTGTGCTTCGATTGACCCGATGAAAGGGTTTCCTTATGATCTTTGTCTGAGCACATACTTCACACTTCTCTACCTTACCCCCACATTTGGAGATAAGTTCTAGACTGGACATTTTGTTAATTCTTTTACAGTGAACATGTCCTAGCCTATTATGCCACAACTCAAGAGAATAATCAAAAAGAGCGATTGTATTGATTACATTGACTGTTTTTGAACATCCCTTCGATTTGAAAAGCTTTTTCGAAGTATGTTCCCTTCTTGGACATCACCACCTGGCCAGCATTGATATCAATCCTCAAGCCTGCTATGCTAAGTAGGCTTCCAGAGTTCAAGTTCTTTATAATCACCGGAATGTGCTTCACACCTTGAAGCGTCATAGTGTTCCCGGATGTGAGTTTCAGCTCCACAGTTTCGATCCCCAGAACTTTAGCTTGGGCTTGGTTCGCCATGATAACTTTCTCAGAAGTTGGCTGGTATGTGACAAACCATTCCTTGCCAAAGCAGATATGAAAGGTCACACCAGTGTCTATCTACCAGTCAGAGTCAGTCCCCACAGCTGTGACCTGAGAAACCATAGCAACAATGTTAGAAACTATGGAAACCTTGCTAGGCTCACCTTGCTCATCTTGTTTGGTATTGGATTTACATTCACTCTTATAGTGGCCCTTCTTGCCACAGTTGAAGCAAGTCACGTGGGACTTGGACTTCTGTTGCTTGAACGAAGGACCATTCACTTTCAGATTAGTAGAGTCCTTCTTCTCGTGATGAAAAGCCACCGACTTCCCTTTAAACTCTCTTGTCTGCACCAAGTTGGCCTTAGCCATTTGGTTGGACAGAGAGTCCATCTTATGTTGAGATCGTATTTTGTCCTCAACGTGGATCTCTTGTAGGAGATCTTCCAAGCTAATGTCCAACTTCTTTCGATGCATTCTAGCATAGAATTTGCTCCAACCAGCAGGAAGTTTCGAGACTATCCCTCCAACAATAAACTTGTCAACGAGGGACATCTTCTTGTCATCTAACTTCTGGCTAAACTTCAGGAATTCCTTCACTTGAGGTATCATCGCCATCTCATCTTCGAAGAGCCACTTGTGGTACTTCTCGACGATGAAGATTTTGGACCTGTTCTCATCATCTTCATATAGCTTACCCAAAGAATCCCATATCTCTTTGGCCTTCACCTTCTTGTAATATTACTCTGCCAGAGAGTCTTCCATAGAATTGAGAATCAGCAGTTTACAGATGCTGTTTTCTCTCTTCCATTTGCTCTGCTTGACGAGTACAGCAGCAATAGCATCGACAGTTCCTCCTTCTGGAATCGTCGGTTCATCCTCAACCAACACATGGTCTACGTCCACGAGTTGAAGATTAAGGGTGACCTTTCTCTTCCAGATTTGGAAATGTTCTCCGTCGAATTTCTCTAACTTATTAAAGCTGGTATCGATGAGAGAAGCAGAGAGTTCTCCATCTACAAGGATCTTGCTTTGAGATTGTTAGACCCGGGGCTTGATCAAAGATAATAGACTCGATGCCGAGATCAGAGGTTCATACAAATGTTTCACCTTCTGATAATTCTCGAGATCCAAGAGGAAAACTATAGTATGAATCTGATTACAAAAGCAACAATAATCAGAAAATAATTCTCACGCTCCTCCTCGCAATCGCAGTTGCTGACGGATAGAACTGAGTTCAGAAAATAAATCTCACGTTCTTCCTCGCAATCGCAGTTGCTGACGGACAGAACTGAGTTACAACTCAGATGAAGGAGAAGAAAGAAGAAAGAAGAAGAGGAAAGATTCTTGCTGGGGTGATTAAGATCATCGTTGCTCAAAGCAAGATTCGCCCCAACACGATCTGCTTCCAGGAACCAGCAAGTTCACGAAGAACTTCTGGAATGCTCGTAAGTCAATATTTGAGACTTGAACGAGCTTACTGGACTTTACAGACTCCCTTAACTTTCTTCTTGGTGCATCTTTCAAATGAGGTCAAGGGGCTCTATTTATAGAGTGGAGTGAGACTTCACCTCTTCTCCTATCCGATGTGGGACTAAAATACCAATACTCATAAATAGAGTTTGATAATTTAGATCATCCCACAATCAGCATAGAAGTGTGACTGTCCACGCCTACCCCTCGAACACTCCCGTTCATGCACGAGACATCCTGGAGTCCGTGTCCGAGTCCGAGTCCGAGTTCGCACAACAAAAATTAACTTACTTCTTTGTTAGAATTAATCCTTTTTTCTTCTAGAAAAATACTCTCACATGGCACACACTTGTGCCCCACTACACCTCATGTGCACACCTCAACACAAGCAATGCATTATATTGAGATACTCACCATTTGGTGTAGCCGATGTGGGACTATCTTTCCTAGTCCAAAGGCAAAACACCAATACTTGGCGCTAGGCAAGGCGAGACGACAAACCGCCCGTCTCGCCTAGGCGTTGCCTAGGTGTCCGTCCAGGATCCGCTGCTTTTGAATTAATTTTTTTCATTTATGTATACAACAAATATGTAGTATAATTAATAAGCAATAAATATTAACCAATAAGCATAAAAGTAATATAAGAAGAAAAAAACTATAAAATAACTGATGTTGAACATCAAATAAAGATAATAAGCATAATTGGACGGCCTTAGACGACCCTAGGCGGGTCTTTTTTTACCCCTGTGCGACCTTAGGAGGGCGCCTATGCGCTCTTAGGCGAGCATCACCTCATCCAGGGAAAAGTTTTTCGGATCGAGGCAAGCCCTCTCCAATCAGCACGCCTAGGCGAGCCTAGGCGTCACCTGTGACAACATATGTGGTACGTATAGTCCAACCTACTCATGTCGATCACCGAATGTATGAGCCAAGACGGTGGAATCCAATGCTATTACATCCTCTAAGTCGCTCCTCTTAGTGCAACTAATGATATCAAGAAGTTCGTAGCACTTCCTGTGTAATGTGTAATACCAGTATCGGCTGCACACAAGCATTTTATACATCAATATGTGGAACATAAGATAGTTATCCATCATGATATCTTCCTCGGATTATGTATCTTTGTGGTTCAACAAAAGAGATGTTCCTTATGAAGTACTGATAAGTGTATTGTTCCGAAGGGGCAGAGAACACGGAGTGGATGAAGCACAATAAGGAGTCAAGTACCGTCGGGTACTTGTGCTAAAAAATCTCTCTCATAAAAATCTCTCCCATAATAGCTTTAGTAGCAACACTTCCTTTGCCAGAAGGACAAATAAGACGTCATAAGATGTCTGAGATCCTTGGAGAAGGATATCCACACAATAGAATGGACGTGCAAGTGCACTCGAAGAAGTCTTCACTACTCACCAATTATACTACCAACTTTAGGAGTTATAATGGTAGATCGAAAGAACCCCAAAGGAAATGATCATAACGATCGAATCGCAAAGAGAAATGACATATAGAGCACTGTCTCAATCTCACATGGTGCTCGGGGCAACAACAAAGATAGTGCCAAAGGTAGTGTTGGTAGAATAATATCCATGCCCTTGCTATTGGAAGATAGCAATTCCTCGAGAAGGGTGCAAGATGACTTATGACTTCTATGTCAACTGATGCAACATAGCATCGATCAAATATTACAGATGGAGAAAGATGAATGAGAGGTACATGTTCGGTCAGTAGCTTTATTCGATAATCGAAAGGGAGACCATCGTCCCCAGACGACCTCCTGAGTTACTTGTGAAGAGGCATTATCAAGTAGGGGGTGACCAGCCAATGCCCCTTCGAGGTTATCAAGTAGGGGGTGACCAGCCAATGCCCCTTCGAGGCTCTAAGTTAGAACCGAGCATTGGAAAAATGAAATAAATATCAAGAATAGTGTGAGTTGCCAAACCTCTCTCTTGAAGGTTGTTGAGTTTACCATTATGCACTGATGACTAAGCCTCCTTGAGATTGGTGTTCCTAGTCTATGTAGGCTTTAGCCCTATTTGGACTTATTGTATATGTTTGTTGGAGTTTTTCCTTGACATATAGAGAGCTTGCTCTCAACATGCCTAGTGAAGTTTAGTCTCACATTGGAAAAGCATCATGAGGTATCTCAACATATATACTTGGTATGTGTTGTTGGGATATGCACATGGGGTGGTGACCCTAAGGAGGGAACCATATGGGTGATTTTACTAGGAGGTAAGGCTAAGACTCCATGATAAGCTTAATGCTTTTTGCTCTTGGAATTTATTCCATTGGAGCTAAACCCCGTAGGGGATTAGCGACTCGGACTCGGACTAATGAGACGTAATGTGGCAATTTGTTGGCACACTTATCACGACAGCATCTTCGCTAGACGCATAGTGCGCTTAAGTTGTGCTCCTTGTGCGAGCCTCTTGCGCCAGTTTGCACGGCCAGATGGCGTGCCAGTTGGCGCAGCCAGATGGTGCAGCAGTTAGTGCTGCAGTTTGCGCTACGATTGGCGCACGGTGTGCACTTTGGAACTCGGTCAAACTTGTTGGTTCCTGGAAGCTGTTTGTGTGGGACGAATCAAGCTTTGAGCGCCAGTGATCATTCACCCCAGCAGGCTGTTCTTCAATCCATCACCTATCATCACTGCTGTTAGCAATTCAATTAATACATTCTTTTTAGAAGTATTACATTTGTTTGCTGCTTTTACGAAATCTTTTTAGATTTTCGTAACCCAGAATCCTCCAAGGATCTCTGTTGTGCACCATCTTTGAAGTGTTGCATCGAAACGTTATTTTTATAATCGTTCCATTTATCAGTTTTTTATTAAAAATTATGCCATGGGACTAACAATCTCAAAGCTTGATCCACCGATGGAAAACTTCCGTACTTCGCTAATCAATTTTAACTTCACAAAGTTAGAGCAATTTGATGGTGAATACTATCAAATCTGGAAAAGGAAGGTTAGCCTCAATATTCAGTTCTCTGATGTTGATCACGTGCTATTTGAGGAGGAACCTACTATTCCAGAAACTGGATCTGCAGCCGCAATTTCTGCGGCTACTGAGAACCAGGCCAAGTGGAGAAGGGACTATAGCATTTGTAGGCTTATGATCGTAAATGCTATGGAAGATTCCCTTGCAGAATTATATTCAAAGAAGATTTTTGCCAGAGAGATTTAGGAGTCTCTGGAGAAAATGTACGAAGATGATAAGAATCAAAGCAAGATATTTGTAGTTGAAAATATCATAAGTGGTTCTTTGAAGACGAGAAGCCAATGTTGCCGCAAGTGAAGGTGTTCCTGAAGCTGCGATAGAAGTTGGAAAAAGAGGCGACGTCCTTCCCCGACAAGTTTGTTGTTGGAGGGATCGTGTCTCTAAGCTCCCCACTGGGTGGAATAAGTTCTATGCAAACATGCATAGGAAGAAGTTGGAGATCAGTTTAGAAGATCTCCTGCAGAAAGTTTATGTTGAGGACCAAATGAGGGCTCAACTGAAGGCGGACGCACTGTCCAAACAATTGACCAACGCCAATTTGGTTCACACCAAGGAACTAAGGGGAAAGCATGCGGCTTCCCACAACAAGAAGAAGGACCCCAATAATCTAAAAGTGAAGGAGACCTCCTTCAAACAAAAGAAGGCAAAGTCTCAGATGCCTCGTTTGAAGTGTGGCAAGAAGGGCCACTTCAAGAGTGAATGCAAAGCGAAGACTAAGCAATCAGAGCAAGGTGAGCCTAGCAAGGTTTCTATGATCACTGACGTTGTTGTAATGATTGCGCAGGTCACTGCGGTATGGGCTAACTCTGACTGGTGGGTAGACACTGGGGCTACTTGCCATGTCTGCTCCAGCAAGGAGTGGTTCACCATCTATACACCAACTTCTGAAGTGGTTATGGTGGTGAACTAGACACAAGCTGAATTGCTCGGAATCGGGACAGTGGTTTTGAAGCTAACTTCAAAGAAGTCTGTGACGCTTCAAGGTGTGAAGCATGTACCTGCTATCGTAAAGAACTTGATCTCGAGAGGCCTACTCTGCAATGTAGGCCTCAGGATGGACATCAATGCTGGCCAGATGATGATGTCCATAAAGGGAAAATATTTTAGGAAATTTTTTTTATACCGAAGGAATGTTCAAAATTCAGCTTGTAAATCAGTCCAATGTAACTAATGCAATCACTCCTTCTGCTTATACTTTTGAGTTGTGGCATAATAGGCTAGGGCATGTTCACTGTAAACAAAGAAAATGTCTAGTCTAGGACTTATCTTCAAATGTGGGGGTAAGGTAGAGAAATGTGAAGTTTGTACTCAAACAAAGATCACAAAAAAACCCTTTCCTCGGGTTAATCGAATTACAGATCTTCTGGAGTTAGTACACTCCGATATCTGTGACTTTAAACAGTTCTCTACAAAGGCCGGGATGAAGTATTTCGTAACATTCATCAATGACTTCTCAAAGTACGCGTTTGTTTACTTGTTGAAGGCTAAAGATGAAGCATTCAAGAAGTTCAAGGAGACTAGGGCCGAGGCTGAGCGGCAGATTGGACAACAACTCAAGAGAATAAGAAGTGACCGAGGTGGAGAGTATCGGTCTCATAAATTTGTATCGTTATCCAAAGAACATGGAATTGTAAATGAGATTATGACTCTGTACTCTCCTCAATCTAACGGAATAACAGAAAGAAAGAACAGAACGTTGACATAAATGATTAACTTAATGCTGTTGACTGTGGGTCTTCCAAAATACTACTTGGAAGAAGCTGCATTGACGGCCACTTTTATTCTAAATAGAGTACCTCATGCAACTTCAGACGTTACTCCTCATGAACTCTGGTTCAAGGTCAGACCTAACTTGAATGTCATTCGAGTGTGGGGGTGTCTGGCATATATGAAGCTTCTAGATCTGAAGATTCAGAAGCTTGGGACAAGGACTATAAAGACAATCTTTTTGGGTTATGCCGAGAAGAGTGATGCTCGAAGATTTCTTGATAATGAGTCAAATTATATCATTGAATCTCGAGATGCAGAATATTTTGAAGACAAATTTGCAACGCATAAGAACATTGTTCTTGCGGATATTCCGGAGAACAATGAGGGTGCGCAGGAAACTAAAGTTTTCAATGAGAATGTAGTACAAGAAGATGTTGTTCTTGAAACAACGGTTGAACCAGAACTAGCTAAGCCATTAGCTAAGCGTGTGAGGAGGCCGAAGGACTTTGAAAATGACTTTGTCATCTATCATGTGGAAGCAGATCTGCTTACCTATGATAAGGCGATGAAAACCAGAGATGCAGTTTTCTGGAAGGAGGCGATTGATAATGAAATTGATTCCATCACCTCAAATAATACTTGGGTGCTAGTTGATCTTCCTGAAGGAGAGAAACCCATCGGATGCAAATGAATCTTCAAAAAGAAGATGAAAGCAGACTGAACTATTGACAAGTTCAAGGCTAGGTTGGTAGCCAAAAGGTTTTTTCAGAAGCAGGGTATCGACTACTTTGACACGTATGCTCCAGCAGCCCTGACGACCACAATTAAATTATTAATTGCTTTTGCAGCAATACACAAGCTGGTGATACATCAGATGGATGTGAAAATGGTTTTCCTAAATGGCAAGCTGATCAAAGAGATTTACATACAACCGTCAGAGGGATTTATCATCAAGGGTCTTGAAGACAAAATCTGCAAGTTGGTAAAATCCTTGTACTGTCTTAAACAAGCTCCTAAGATATGGCATGATAAATTTGACAAGGTTATAAAGTCAAATGGCTACAGGGTTAGCAAGATGGACAAGTGTGTTTACACAAAGTTCAGTGATGGAAGATGTGTAATCATTTGTCTATATATGGACGATATGCTGATCCTAGGTACGGATATGGGCTGTGTCACGGAGACAAAGAAGTTTATCTCGAGCAAGTTCAGTATGAAAGACTTGCCGGAAGTTGATGTAATCTTAGGGATCAAGATCATCAGGACAGACACTGGATTAGCACTATCACAATCTCATTATATTGAAAAAATGATCACATGCTACGGGTATCAGGATCTTCCAGGGATAGATACGCCTTATAGGCACGATATGAAGTTGAAGACTAATTCAGGAGAAAGCGTCAGGCAGCTAGAGTATGCAAGCATTATCGGAAGTTTGATGTATGCTACTACTGCCACAAGGCCTGACATAGCCTTCGTCGTGGGAATGCTTAGTCGTTTCATGAGCAACCCAGGTGTTGAACACTAAAAATCTATGAAACAGGTTATGAGATATCTCAAGAAGACTCAGACATATGTACTGCACTACAACGGAGATCCATCGTTAGTAGAAGGCTTCAGTGATGCCATTTGGTGCTCAGAGTTGGAGAGCGAGAGGTCTACAGGTGGATTCATTTTCACAATGGGTAGAACTGCTATATCGTGGAAGTCGAAGAAGTAGACTATGCTCTCGCGATCCTCCATAGAATCTGAGTTCTTTGCACTTAATACCGCAGCGGAGGAAGCAGAATGACTTCAGGATCTCATGTATGATCTTCTAGTGGTTGGGGTGTAAATACCGGCAATACCGATATACTGCGAAAACTAGGCGACTGCGGCGGTGGCATCAAATGACCTCTTCAATGGGAAGAAGAGGACTGTGCGGTTGAAGCACAGGGTAGTACATGATCTCATCAAGAGAGGTGTTATTGCAGTGATTGATGTTCGGAGTCAGGAGAACCTGGCGGATCCATTCACCAAGGTCCTCAAGCGCCAGGTGGTCGATGACACAGCAAATAAAATGGACTTCAAGGCATTCTGCTATTGTGTTATTGCAATCCTACTATAAAGTTTTATGCTATTATTTTAAAGAGAAATCTATTAGGCATCTAGCTTTTAGTTCAAGGGAGGACCACTAATTGGTAAAATATCAAGAACAGTGGTTACATGTCCTCTGTGGCATGGAGAGCTTACGGACCTATAACCATTGTTGTCTATTGTATGTTTTCTGTGGAAACTAGATTCTGTGATGAGTTTGGCTTAAACGCCTTAATGAGTTCTCAGGCAGAGTGAATGCCTGGTGTGCTTTATTAGGAAGCATGGAAGTGCAACACTACTGTGGACACACACAAAAAAGAAGAAGCATTGTCTTTTCTTATTAGCACAAGGCACCACAAATCGAGTACGTCTTAGAGATCCTGTACTGAGAATCTCCGAGTATAAAAAGAATTCTGGAGAATGGGACGATGGAGATCGAGCAGCAGTTGCTCCTTTACTCCGTGGATGCTCCAATTTACGAAAGTGGGAGGAAACCTAAGAAAATTGCTAACTCTCGGCTCACTGGCAAGAAGGAAAGCAATTTGGCTCTTGAAATGCTCTCCGTTCTGTGTTTTTGAAGAGACATGAGACCGGTGTTTATAGTCATTTTGTACTGAAAATGGCTGTTATGCGCACACAGAGAAAATATACTGTTTTCCCTGTGGGCGTATAGTCCTTCTTTGGGCGCATAGGGTGTAGGCGCATAAAGACTGCATGATCGTAGGTTGATCATAGGGTTGACGTGGCCGCATGCTTCGGTGCACGACTGCTCGTGGAGACTGACGTGGCCGCATGCTTCGGTACACGACTGATCGTGGATGTTGATTGATTCGTTGAGCTCTCCTGACTTGGGCGCATAGTGTGGAAGAAGGTTATGTGCCTCCTTATGGAGGAGCAATATGGGCGCATAGGTACTACTGCACATAGGCGCATAGTGATAGGCGCATAGAGTTTTGCATTGCGACTGTTCGCCACTCTCTGGCTTGGGAGCATAGCTTGCTTTCTTGTCTTGGGCGCATAACATTTCTTGTCTTGGGCGCATAACTACTTCTGGCTTGGGCGTATGATACTGAAATTTTTATGCTTCTACAAGACCCCCTTCAAAGTTTTTGATACTCGAACGAGTTCGAAATACTTTGAAAGAAGCATGAGAGACTGTTTGGGCGTATAGCAAACTCCTTCTTTGGGCGCATAGAATTTTGCCAGGCTGTCAAACGGTTGTCTGTTGAGATCTTCCACAAAAATTTGAACTGACAGATTCATCGGAGCGGAATTTGAAGAGGTCAATCCTTCATGCATTGTCCATACCAGCATGTAGTAGCCGTAAAATGTGCAAAAGCCCAAGCCTCTGCGTGGGCGCATAGACCATAGTGGGCACATAGCTTCTCGTCCAAGCCTATAAATAGGCCTTGAGGAGAGATCAAATTTATTCTCGTCTTTTCCTCAAAAACTCTCAAGAGACCCTTCATTTTTTCTCTGCACGAATCATGTCTCCTAAGGCTGCCAAGAGATCTGCGAAGGGCAAGGAGGCTGCACCGAGCGGTTCTCCTCCTTCGATACCGTCCTCACTGGTCCAAGACCCCATTCTGGGTGAGGCACTGTCCTTAAAACAAAGTCCAGAGCGTTAATTGGCGACGCTCGGACTGATCCTTGCTTGGGCGCATAGCCATTGATATGTGCCTAAAGCAACAAGTTTCTGTGAGCATTCTTATGCGCCCACAGAAGTATGCGCCCACACAGTTTGTTGTGTGTTATACGCCTACGCAGAATGCTTCTGTGCTTGAGTGCTGTTATGCGCCAGAACTTTTATGCGCCTATAAGCATGTTTAATGTCATGCGCCCACTCATAGCACATGTGTTTGAGGATTTTATGCGCCCGTAGGCAGTTTGGGCGCATAACCCTTTGGGCGCATAGGATTTCTCCAGGACTTAGTCTGATTTTCTCTTCTTGTCTTTGCAGTTGACATGGTCGTCTCAGAACTCGGTGGAATCCCTTTCGGCTCTGCTCGCCAAGTTCTCAGCACAAGCCTCATAACTAACATGATTAGAAATGTTCAGGCCAAGATCAGTCATGATCAGCCTTCGGTATGAACGATCGCTATACTCAAACAAGATAAGACTTTACTGAAGCAGATGATAAACGATGAGAAGCTCTTACTTGGAGGGGCACGGATCTTTAAAAAGTCGTACTTCTTGTTTGGCGACAACTTAGGGTTTGAGAACGCTGAGACGATACGCCTGAGAGACCCTTTGGTGGACAGGTTGAACAAACAAAGGATATGGTTGCCAATAATGGATCGCCAATACCCTCTGTCGGCGTTCACCGATCTAGTTGTGCAGAGGCAGATGAAATGAGACTTAACCCCTGAACTTCATGGGGTCATCTTTGAAAAGATATAGTTTAGCTCAGGTGATCGAAAGAGGGACACTTTTGAGTTGGTCAAGGGCTCCACGTCCTAGTCCACGAGGGGGCTGCACCCTGGGGTCATAATAAACGACATACCGATTGATCTTCATCCTTATGCTGTCGACACACTTTGTAATCTGATAATATCGAAGAATGTATCATATCTCGTAGGGAAGATACAGATGGAAGATTGGAGGTTCCCTGTTTCATTTTGGAGTAACCTTACTGAATGTGTGCTTTCAACCTATGAAGCCACCCTAAAGGCTACCGGTCTTTTTCATGCCATCAGAGGCACTCAATATGGCATAAAGACGAATTGGCCCCTGTTTGTTTCTCTGACAGAGTTGTACAACCATAACACCGGTACTTTCTTCACTCCGGGCGGTGAGATAGGCTTGTCTCTCCATGAGATATAGGAAGTGTCGAAGCTTCCTTGGGGCACAGAGTCGTACGAAGAGTATGTCCCTTGTGATGAGGAACTCCGAGACCTGGAGAAGGAAAACTCCGCGATGATGGAGGTATAAAAGGAATAATTTTGTCACTTCCTCATCTATCACAGGATCAATAAGAAAGGAAGGACTGAGAGGGCCAATCCCTACACAAGATCTTGGACGAGCTAGATCTTTGTTCAAGGAGAATGAGAGGATCTGACTTCCTTTTCGATTCGCAAGCCCTTGACAAAGCCCGAGATAGAAGATTTGATGGCAGATCATGGGATAGCAGATACCGAAGACAGTGATGATCCTGAGGGAAATTTTCCTATTTGCCACTTCTTTCGACAAGCTGAGTTTAAGTTGTCGGAGAAAGCCGTACTGGCGGCTTTTTTAATGATCTGGATCCGCGATTATATAGTCCCTGGTGGTTCAGGGTCTATTGAAAGGATGAGTCGGAGCATAATACTTCTGGCTGTAAAGCTGGCATTTGGATACCGGCTCGTCTTATTCCTGTAATGGTCTGCGCCATTCAGTAGGGACTGCGAGATTTCATTGGAAACGCGGTGACCCCTGGAGGTAGAATCGACTTCGCACAGACTGAGCTTCCTTATCATTTCTTAATGGGACGGCTGATGTTGCACTGTCCCAAATTGATGAATGTCTGGATGGTAGCGGACTCTTTGGCAGAAGATGCCTTTCTTCGAAGGTTTCGTGATGCAGACTGGGCCGTCACTAGTGTACCCGCTGTAGAAGGGCCTTAAGCTTTCTTCAAAACTATGAGTTCTTCTAGATATCCCCTCCGTCCAGCAGTGGTAATACAGGGGATACTTTAGTGGATGAGGGAGCCCATACTACTAGTTTGACTGCTGGGGCGTTCCATTGGCTTCAGTCTATTAGGCATTCACATCTGGTGCTAAGGAATAGGAATCACACCTATCTGGAGCCTTATCTACCGAGCCGTTTTGTGCGACAATTTGTCTATAGTCATCTTCTTTTGGGCAATCCTAGCCCGCATTTGGAGTCGATAGGGAGCTTAATCGACGGGGCGCGTGCATGGGTTTATTACAATGCTGGATGCATGGGAGTAAACTTCACTCTGCCCGAAGATAAGCCCGAGACCTACCTGCTCTATGCTGTTGCCAAATTTTATACTCAGATCAATACCTTTCATCCCCAGTATGATCGTGAATAGAGTTTGATATTGGGGACCAGGTTTAGCCCCACTCCTGTGAAACGAGCCCAAAAGATGCCAAAGGGCAGCAGAAAGGAGAGCGCCACTCAGCCATCAAATCGGCCGTAGTGCCCCGACAGGGAGCCAACAGTGCCTCCAAAGGAGGACACCAAAGATGATTCTGCTCTCCCCGATCTTCCTCAGAAGAGGAAAGCTTCGACTGAACTGGCCCAGGAGCCAACTTTTAAGAGGAAGTAGAAGACTGTCACCCCAAGAAGAGCCAAGGAGGTGGGTGCTGGCTCACCTCCTTTAAGAAGATCTTCTCGACAGACCGGTAGAGGTAGAACGGCACCGCGGGCCGTTACCATTCGGGAGGTAGATCCATTTCTAGACTCATATTCGTTTTGGTCGAACCACTACTTGTGCAGTCTTCGAATGAAGCTTTCTCACCCTTGCGTTCGTCCCTTACACAGGACCTGAAGTTGCGATCGAGGCGGGTGCCTGTTTGTCTGAAGAGGTGGATGTGACAACAGTATTTCCTCCTCGTCCTCAATCGGCAGACGAAGTTCAGCCTTCCCCAGTCAAAAGGGCTGAGTCAAGGGATGACCAGGGCGAAGGCCTGGACTACGATGGCGGCGAGAAAACCAGTCCCTCCTACGACATCTCTTTAGGGGCTATGTCTGTGATTGGAGGCTATAGTGAAGGAGTTGGACGAGAACCAAGTTCAATCGGCTCTCCCTCCCGCGGGTATGTTATCTTTGCATTTGACCTCGGTTGAGATTTTCTGACTTCGATTTGCATGCTTATCGTGAGGCTGACTACCATTGTGCATTCCCTTGTAGACAAGGAGAAGGAACCACACACAGAGATAACTCAAGACACTGGGGGAGCACAAGAGGTTGTCCCTGGTTCCTCTGGGATTGCTGGTGCGAAGGGATCTGTCAGTAAGCCGGCATCGGCTGTAGAAGGAGAGGTTGAATAGCATACTGAGGTAGCTGTTGCTGAATTTGCTCTAGGTCCAGCTGGGGCCGTGGAAGGTATACAGCCTGATGTCGAAACTGTGCGGGGCCTTGATATTATAACTTTTGAACAACCTAGACCTGCTCTTGGCTCCTTCGTAGCCAAGGCTGAAGGCCTAGCTCAAGTTGGCGCTGAGCATGTCGAATGTACGAAATTATAACTCTTTCGTACTCTTTCAGGTTTTCCTTTCCGTTAATGATATATATTGTTTTCTTGTCAGGTTCGACTTCTTGTCAAGCATCTCTTCCTGGAGCGGAAGATCCTCATCAAGCTTCCTCCCCAACGACCTCCTCCGAACGTGACGAGATGGCCTAGAAAGTCGTCAAAGCTTTCTATTTTATCCTGAAAGTAAGGCTTCCTGGAGTTCTGAATAGGAATGTCGCCTTTGGCCCTGTGAAGGCTGTTGCTGAATGCCATGTAGCGGTCCTTGAGAGTATTGCTGGCTACGAGGAGCGGGCTAATGCTCTAAGGGAAGTTCTGAATGACTTGGAGGACCGTATGGCCAAACTCAGGGAAGCCAAACACCAAATCCCGACGTCGCTGTTTCGTGAAGAAGACGAGGCTTTAGTCGCGGCTCTCGTAGAGGAGGAGGCTACTTTCCAGGCCAGGAAGGATGTCCTTGCTCAAGAGATCAGCGAATTGGCTGATCAGTATGAGCAGTTCAACGCCGCGAGTGAGGCCCGTGTTGCTAAGAAGAATAAGCTGGCTTCCCAAATCACTAAGAAATATAGTCACATTCCGTAGATCCAAAATGAGATTGCCCAACTAGAGGTCAACTTGAGGACAGTTGTGTCTGAACAAGAGGATTATTCGGTTCAGGCTGTCGTGATTGCCACAACTTCAGACCAAATAAAGGAACAACTGGTGAAGTTGGAGGGAGAGAACACGAAACTGATCCCCTTCCAGGATGAAACTGCCCGACAGGAAGAAGCGTACCGTCGTGCTACTGCCAGGTCCGAGATCGAGATTGCGACTCTAAAGGATAGTATCAATCGGTTGTGTATCCCTTATATCTTCTTTTGTAATAGGCTCAATTAGCCGTCAAGACTCCTGTATCTTTTTTTTTCTCTGTCTTTTGATAGACGTTTTTAATAAAGAATCTTTTGGCTTTCGAAATTCATGAATGAAGTTTGTGAAACATCAGAATTAGAGGTAATGTGGGCGTAGTAAGGATATTTCTGGTGGGTATTTCGCTAGAGAATTTGATATGGACTTATTATCTGTTTTACGTTCAAGATTCTCGAACATAGATAATAAGTTGAAAGAAACTGCTAACAGAGGTAATGAGGACGTAATAGCACATGATGTTCTATATCTGAACAGAGATAATATGGACGTGGACGGATATATAACATCAGGTAGGAGTAGATAATTCAGAGGTAATATGGACATGATTATCTTTGACGAATGTTTTGCTCAGAGGTTATATGGACGTGGCAAGACATTTCTTAGTTATTCTACTGGCAAATAATTATCGGAAAACAGTTCAGAGGTAATATGGACGTGACCGTTTTCATAAGGCCGAGTTTGGGCAGAGTCCAAAACGAAGATAATTTTACTGGAGAATATTTTTTAGAGGACCTATTATCCATGGCATATCCAAGACTCTTGAAATACGGATAATAGTTAGATGATTTTTCGAATCACATAAATATTACACTGATACATTTACATGATTAAAACAGGGTATATGTGAACGCTGTACATGAAGATTACACATAATATTTCTTCAGAAACTTGACGTTGATCGGCATCATGAGCAAGTCACCATCAGGCTTGGTTAGTTGATACGTACCGTTAGAATACACTGATTCTATAACGAAAGGACCTTCCCATTTAGGCTGGAATTTTTCTTTTGTCTTGTGCGTCATGACTATTGGTCTTCTCACAGCTAAGACCAGATCACCAACTTGAAAGACTCTTTCCTTCATATTTTTACTAAAGGCTCTAAAAAGACGTGCTTGGTATAGCTCAATACGCTGTTGAGCTAATAAGCATTTTTCATCTAGCGCTTCCAGCTCTTGTAATCGCAGACAGTAACTTTCTTCGACAATTAACTCACTGGCCAAGGCTACTCGAAGAGAGGGAATCTGGATTTCTAGGGGAAGAACTGCTTCACTCCCATAAACCAGAGAGAATGGCGTACTGCCTGTTGGAGTCCGGACCGTTGTACGATAGGCCCAGAGACATTTGTCGAGCTTCTCATTCCAATCACGCTTGTTTGAACACACGAACTTCTTGAGAAGTTTTATGATAGTCTTATTGAAGGCTTCTGCTAATCCATTAGCTGCTGGATTGTAAGCGGTAGAGGCTACATTCTGAATTTGATTCTTATCGCAGAACCGATAGAATGCATGGCTTGCAAATTATGGACCGTTATCATGGATAATCCTGCGAGGTAGGTCGAAGCGGTAGATGACGTGATGTTTGACGAAACTGATCACGTTTGATGTCTTCACTTCAATGAGCGGTATAGCTTTTGCCCATTTAGAGAAGTAATCGGTTATAGCTAGGAAGAACCGATGTCCTCTAAAGGATGGCGGGCTGATTGGACCGATGACGTCCATACCCCAGGCTTCAAAAGGTCAGGATGCCGCCATCGGGTGTATAAACACCATAGGTTGATGAATAAAATCGGTGTGTAACTGATAAGCCCTACACTTCTTTGCATATTCAACAGCATCTGCTATAATCGTGGGCCAATAATAACCCATTCGTCGGAGGCGATCTTGTACTTTGGGGCCTGGTTGATTTGCACCACAAATTCCATCGTGAGCCACAGGAGTACATATTTGGCTTCTATGTCTGATAAACATCATAACAGTAGCCCATTGTAAGAACGTCGGTACAGCATTTTGGTAGCTGTCTCATAGTAAAATCTGAAGGATCGCCTTTGGACAGACACTGCTTCCTTTGGGTCTTCAGGGAGGATTCCGTAGACGGCGTAGTCTATGAAAGAAAATCTCCAGCCTTTAACGTCGAAGTTTGTTTCTGTTGCATAACTGTGGTGAATATACAAGGCATCTTTTGTACAGAATAACACTCGACCAGACACTGTCATCGAATGCTGAGTATTGTTATGGACGGTCAAGGAAGCAGCCAGACCGACTAAAGCATCTATTTCTATATTCTGTAGTCGAGGCACGTGCTCGATGAAGAATCTAGCGAAGGTCGAAGCGAACTCGATCGTCGCTTTGTGATATGGGATGAGATCTTTGTGACGAACTTCATAATCCCCTCGGACCTGACTAACTATTAGCTTAGAATCACCGTAAGCTTCTAGATAGTCAACTCCCAGTTGTTTGGCCAATTGAAGGCCGATCAGCTGGACGTCATATTCGGCCACATTATTGGTACAAGGTTCCATGAGAGAATATGCATGGTGTATATCAGATGATCGGGTGACACAAGCACGATGCCTACTTCGGCCACAATATTTCCTTTAGGTTCTGTTCTTGATGTACCGTCAAACAACATCCGCCAAATGGGGATTTCCTCAGTCGCAGTGTTAGACTCAACCACTTCATCTTGGATTTTATCGTAAAGTTTGGAAGATTTCGGCACTGGATGAGCTACTAAGAAATTAGCTAATGTTTGGCCTTTTACTGCCTTCTGAGGGACGAACGTCATATCGTATGGAGTCAACAACATTGCCCATGTAGCTAAACAAAAATTAAGATAACCCGGTTTAGTCATGAGTATTCTGAGAGGATTGACTATAGATATGATATGGATGGTTTGCCCAGACACATAGTGACTTGTTTTCTGGATAGCAAACACCAGTACGAAACATTCCTTTTCCACAGGTGTATATTTGTGCTTAGCACCAACCATCGTGCGGCTAAGGTAGTAGATTGCCTGTTCATGACTGCCTTCATTCTTCTGAGCTAATAGGGAGCCAACGGAATGATCCATAGCACGGACATATAACAAGAAAGGCTTTCAAATTATCGGAGTCACCAATACTGGGGGCTTATGAGATACTTTTTGATGTCGTCAAATGTGCGCTGACATTGTTCAGTCCAGGCAAAAGATACTCCTTTCTTCATGAGCTGAGTAAACGGTTGACACCTTCCCGAAATATTTGAAATGATTCGTCTGATGTTGGCTAACCTTCCTTGAAGTCCGTATAGCTCTTTGAGATTTCTTGGAGGACGCACATCGAGACTAGCTTTCACTTTCTCTGGGTCAAGATGTATACCCTTTGAAGTGATAACAAAACCAAGAAACTTGCCACTGGAGACTCCCGAAAAAGACTTGGTTGGATTCACCTTGAGTTGGTATACACGCATTAGTTCGAACACCGTTCTCAAATCTTGGAGGTGGTTGCCATTGAGACGACTTTTAACTGCGATATCATCTACGTAGCATTCCACTGTTTTGCGCAAATGATCGCAAAAAATTGCGTTCATAGCTCGCTGGTATGTTGTACCCACAATTTTTAATCCGAAGGGCATCACTGTATAGCAGTATACCCCAACGGTGTTCGAAAAGATGTGTGTTTCTCATCGTCAGGGAACATCTTGATCTGGTTGTTGCCTAAGAACCCATCCATGAAGGACATCCGCTCGAAGCTGCAAGTATTGTCGATCATTACGTCGGTGATCGATAGAGAAAACTCATCTTTTGGGCATACAGAGTTCAAATCACGATTATCGATACAGACTCGAACTTTACCATTCTTTTTTATGATCGAAACAATATTAGCGACCCAGTCAGGGTATTGTTCTTCGCGAATGAACCCACTTGAAATAAGCTTCTTGACTTCACTCTTGATGGCCTCCATGATATCTAGTCGAAACCGTCGTTGTTGTTGCTTTACTGGCTTAGCTTTAGACGAGATATTTAGGTGGTGCATAGCAACTTTAGGGTCTAAGCCTGGCATGTCTTCATAGCTCCATGCAAAGACGTTAATGTATTCTCTTATAAGTTGTATAAGAGATTGTCTTTCTTTACTAGACAGTCTTTTGCTGATAAAGATTGGTTTAAGAGATGATTCATCTCCTAAATTAACTTGGATGACTTTGTCTTCAGTAGGTAGTTCACGTTGTTCGAAACGTAACTCCCATCTGGTGTCCATCTTTTGAGCCCATTGTTCGAGCTCGATTGATTGGACATATTTTGCAATTTGGTCAACTGACACCATGTTGACGGACAAAGCTGCTTTGAAGATGTCTCTAATGCTGGAGTCTGAATCCCAGAGGCAGAAATCAGAAGAATGAGAACAATGATCCACTTCGACGTCTGATCCTTGAGGAGTTGTTGGAGGAGTAACATAACCCAAACTAACACTGTTTCGTTGATAATAGTTTTCGGGTTTGCCGGAATGAGCAAAGTGACGTATTGGCAATCATCGCCCTCGACCGTAGTTTAGTCCCTGGTCGCTTTTTATATCATATCCCATGTTCTGGAAGATATTCTTGGCCTGCCAACTATATCGGTAAAGTTGCATTTTTCTAGAGTCATAGTCAGCTTCATGTTGGTCCAATGATTGTATCATATTTTTGAATATGGTTAATATGTTAAGTTTAGCATTTCATTATCACTAATCTTCATACTATCGCTATAGCATTTCTACTTATACTTATACCTTTGGTGATATGTGCCTATTGGTTTACATATTAGTGATATGAGCTTATCTATCTTAAATTTAATCGGGTTGCCAAAATCAAAACTATATTTTTGATTGTGGTCATTCAATTAAGTTTAATCATTATGATATCACTAACATTTATGCTATCACCTTAGCACTTATACTTAAACTCAGCATTGTCCTAATGTGCATTAAACTTATCATACTTGCTACTATGCATATTGCTTTGTTCGTCTAACATGTATATGCAGAAAAGCAATAAGCAAGATCAATATGGACATATGTATTGAAGAAATCATGGTGGGCCAAAGATGACGGATCCCACAAGATTTCTCTCAACCACCCGACGACATCTCCGGAGCCACACACTTGGGGGTTCCGCTGCCCGGTCAACGGACGGGGGTCGAGGGGCAGCGCCCCTCGTCGGGGGTTCGTCGGCGAAGCCCCCGAAAGGTATTCAGTTTTCACAAACTGGATATCTTTGGACAGCTGCCTTCAAGGGAAAAAGCCAGCACCTATCAAAGGAAAGAAGCCAAGCCATCATTATTTCAAGACTCTGTAGAAGCCTGCTCCTACTACAGTATATTTGGAGTCTGTAATGAGTCTTAGGAATCATTGTAAACACAAGAAATAGATGGCAAAATCGAAAGCTAGGGTAGAAAATACCCAGGACAATCTTCGGAATCCTGGCGGATATTCCGGCGGATCTCCGCAGAAATCTGACGGAAGATCCGAATGGTCTCACAGAATACCTTCTGTGAGTGTTCGGATTATCCGACGGAAAATCGTAGAATTTCGGCAAATTTTCTGCCATATGACCGTTTGCATTCTAATGGTCGGATTTTACGAATGATTGATCCCAACGGCTCTATTTATAGCCGTTGGACTATACAGGCGGATGATCCGACGGATTTTCGCAGAAATTCGGCGGATGATCCGTCAGCCTGTGAAAGTTGCATTATTGTACTTTCCTTTGCTTTTGTTATAAATAGCCTTGAACCCCTTCATTCAAGGTTGATGCTTTGAGCCTAAAAATTCCTAAACCACCAAAGCTTATCCACAAACAACTCTACAAAGCTTTTATTTGCCATCCATAAATTGTATTAAAGTTATTGAGTTGAAAAGTAAGATCTTCATCATATTGTAAGGAGATCAAAACCTATTGTGA
>JANAVB010013600.1:2352745-2365245 GCA_029216955.1 Iris pallida | reverse complement strand
ATTTGTTCTCGATTATTCTTCCTTGCCCTCCCGTACCGTTGATTCTCGTCCCTTCCTATTTCGGGGTGACGAACGATCGTGCTGTCTAGAATTCATCAAAAATTCTTAATTTATAGTATAATATTGCTAAACTATTGAATATTTGGTTGTTTATAGATTTGAGGGATTATAGATACCGTATGTCCTAGATATCAGTTGGGAGGATTGTTAGCAACTAGTTAGAAGATTATAAGATTTTAGTGACTGTATTTTGAGGAGTAGTATGAACAAAGGTGGGTAGAAGTCCTCAAGTATCCGGAGTTATAAAATGACTAGAGAAGGTCATAAAATATTTTCAGAAATTAAATTTGAGGAGATTAAGGTGATAGTTGTCATGCCCCATTACCAGAATACTAGAGAGCGGGGGTAGACACAGCCAGCTACGTATATAGAAGTGAATTCCACCTCCATATACGGTCACGACTGTCTAGATGTATGAGGGTTTTCTACAAGCCAACAGTCCCTTATGGTCAGAAACAAGCCTAGTGTCTCAATCTCAAGCAAGTAATATAGTTACAAGATGTTAGACCATCAGATAATCAATAGTAAGGCGTCCCATATATTTCATATACCGATGATCATGAAGCTACTCGTACAAAATTCAAGGACTAGCAAGAGTTTTAGTCATACATGATCAACTCTAGGATTTGTTAATCATGTTACAGCCCGTAGGCAGACAAGAAATATAAGTATTCAACACGAGCTAACACTTGCTCGGCGGTTAAATGCCTCAAAAGAATAATTTACAATAGAGTGGGAGAGCAAAATAAACATATTTGTTGCCAGGGTTTCTTCTAGTGTTCACTATCTGGCTGGAAAGCAGCTAGATCCCCGGGTGCTACTCCGAAATCTGGCCATACAAAACCAGCTGGGTCAGACCCCAGAAAGAGCAAGTGCCACAAGGGACGCTTCACTTAAGAACTAAAAACCAGCACAATAGCACATAAAATCATAGGTAAAGTAACAATAGACATGAGTTATAAAATAGGATGATAAAGATTAAGAGAGCTAAGGACTATTCCGGTAACCAAGTTTCAACCTGTAAACCAAACAAGGACCGGGGTTGTAACCCTTCACCTGAACAGGACTTAGTCTCTAACCAATTATCGATGATGTAAAGCATTCACAATCATGTTCCGAGATAGCCATGTACTGGGTCTAGGTAAGACTAGACAAGATAGGACTACAGCTAACATTCACGGCCAAGCAGAGAGTATGGCTTGATACTTTAACTAACTAGGGTTATCACAAGCCTAGTTACTAGCAAGATGCAATGAGATTTCCAAGTCCAGTTACCCGCTGCTACCTGAGTGACCCCAGCAAAAGAAAAACTAGTATAGCAGACACACTGCAGTAAGATGCATGTGTCCTAAGGAGGTGCCCCACTCGACGGTGAGTTAGAAGTGCGCTCATCTCGACGGATAGCTACAAATCCCAAGTATGTATATATATATATTATATATAATATATATATATATATATATAGATATTATATATATATATATAAAGGCCGGGATCAAAGGGGCAACAGGTAACTGGGAAAGTCTCTTCATGAACTACTTGGTCAATCTAATCATTTATCCTAGCCAGATTCAGTATGAATTATTGATCGTAGGAAATCAGGAATTCATGTCCTAGACCTGATGCAAGATGAGACATGTAGCTTACACAAGCACAAACACCCACGGTGTCAAGACGAGTTATTATTCTGCATGTAAAGATAGCCGTCGTAACAGCTTTCGAGATTACATGTTAGACTTACTTATCAAGATTACTTATCATGTCAAGAGTGCGTCACGACGGACCACCCATCAAGAATTATCATGTCAAGTTACTTGTCAAGACTGCACCACGACGGTTCACTATCAAGAGTTATCATGTCAATGTTGCTTGTCAAGAGTGTGCCACGACGGGCCACTATCATGTCATGTTACTTGTTACTTGTTAAGTATGCGCATTAATAGGCCATTATCGTGTTCTATCCTTACATTATCATAAATGAGAGAAACGTGCATAAAATAGCTAGTAACATATTCTTGAAGCCAAGTAAAAGATCTACAACTTCTATAATGAGAGTTGGGGAAAATTCTGGCCACAAATCATGCAAATAAGACATTAAATAGCCAAAACATGCACTATACGGCCTATTCTGTGACATGCGGCCTCATGCGGCACATTTGCAACATCCATGCGGCTCAACTGCGAAATATGGCCTATGCGGTCCATTCGCGACATCCATGCGGCTCAACTGGGACATGTGGCCTATGCGGCCCATTCGCGATATCCATGCGGCTCAACTGCGACATGTGGCCTATGCGGCCCATTTGCGACATCCATGTGGCTCAACTGCGACATGTGGCCTATGCGGCCTATTCGCGACATCCATGCGGCTCAACTGTGACATGTGGCCTGATGAACATAGAAGATGACCAAATAATCATTTGGTAATAACTTCCTCAAAACAAGTCGAAATTAACTTTTCAAAGGTCCATTTTGGGTAAAATTAAATTCTCTACAACATAGAACAATCAAAACTTGAAAATAATGAAGTATGGTAGATCAAAACCCAAAAATCCGAAAATGACATAAACTTAGAGCTACAAGAAATAAACCATCAAAATGAAAAATGCCAAGTACTAAAGTGTCTTAGAATCTCATGAGGAAGACAATGGAACAACAAAAATAGAGTTCCTCCATGAAGCAAGTTGCACTTGCCTAAGCTCTTGGTAGGTGTAGAGCGTTATGAGGAAAAAGAAGGAGTAAATGAAAAGTAAGAAAGTAAGAAGCAATAAAGAGAGAGAAAGTGTTGGTGGGTTTATAAAGAGGGGGAGGGGTTAGCATGCTGGGCCAAGGGAAATAAACCAAGCCAACCAAAATAAACCAAGTCAAACCAAGACTTGCCATGATGAACCTAAACAAGATTAAACCAAAACTAGCTAGCAAAGCAGGGAAAATAAAAATATGTGTCATGATCCCGTATACGTATACTGGAAATACGTATAGCGAAAAACGGAGGTGGCAACTCTACACACCTTAAAAGAATTCCGTCCTCGGAATTTAATCAAGAGGCTAGAGATGTCGGGGCAAGATATAGGAATCACAGGCAAGTTATAGCTAAGCAATCAATCAAGCAATCATTCATGCAAGCAAGGAAGTTGAAGGCATAAGGCCGAAGGAAGACATCCTGCTAGAAACCTCTCTGCCGGTTCTGAGTCTGAGCTTGGGTCTGGGCATACTGTTGCAGTCTTTGTTGCTGGAATACTTGAGCCTGAGGCGGCAATGGCCTCGGAGGCTGGTACTGCTGTTGTTGCACTGGTGCTGGTCCCCTAACCGAAGGACTAGTCTGGGCCAATGATGAACAGGCCCTATTCGGACATGACCCTATCTTGTGGTCCGGTGCCCCATAAGTCAAGAACAATCCCTATGCTCTGCGACACTCCGAAACAACGTGTCCTGGCTTCCCACAATGAGTGCAGCCCATTGCAGAAGACTGCTTCTGCTTCTGCTGCTGAGGGTACGCCGCCATGGAATACTGAACCGACGTAACTGATGCTGCCCTCCTCGGAGCTCTAATGTTCAAGGCTCTAGATGCAGGGGCTGGTGCTGAGGACTGGGTCATCTGACCATGGGTTCGTTTCCGTCCTCCAATTCTGTCCACTATCCTCTGGGAGGTATACTCGTGCTTCCTAGCTGCCCTCAAGACTTCATCAAAAGTCTGATGCTCAAACTGCTCCACCGCTAGAATAATCTCGAAGTGGAGTCCCTGTTGGAATCGCTGGGCTCGGTCCAATTCGGTCGCCACCAAGGTGGGAGCAAACCGACTAAGTCTTGAAAACTCGGCCGCATATCCATCGACCGTCCTGCTCATCTGCTTCAAATTGGTAAACCTCGTCTGTAGGTCGTACCGAGCTACTGCATCGAAGTACTTGATCTGAAACTTGTCACTGAATATCGCCCATGGGACAGGCGTCACCAACCCAACTGCGATCATCGTCCACCAAGTACGGGCTAAGTCTAATAACTGCAGGCACACAACGGCCACCTTCTCTTCCTCTGGAGTCTTGGCTGCTCCCAAGATAATTTTGATGTCCTGGAGCCAGGCATCAGCTGCAATCGCGTCCTCACTGCCGTCAAAAAAGGAGGGTCCAGGCGCTTGAAATTGTTAGGTGCACTGATACCTTGATAACCAACTCTGTCCATGGCTATCTGTACGGTCTGGTACAGGGCATCACGTCGACGATCTTGTGATGCAAGCAAACCCCTGATGAATCCTACCAGGGTTCCATTATCAGGATCTGCAGGCTGGACGGGTTGAACTGGGAGCTCTGGATCCCCGGAATGCATGACCCGGAAGGCTGCTCTAGAATATTGGACCTGGTCCCCAGGTTCTTGCTGGTCCACTGGAGGTGCTCCGCCTTGCTGATTGGTAGGACCAGGAACAATGCCACTAAAGAAACGACATGGGAAACAATAAGGAAAGACCATGATAAATCAAGGATATGAACATGTGATGAGGTCAAGATTTTAGAAAGATTAGGAGACACGATGAGAGATCAAGGGCGAGTATTGATTGAGACATCTATCCGGTAAAATCCTCACATCTTGTTTTCAAAGACCTGCATGGGACACCACTTAAACCGTGTCATGCCCCAGAACCAGAATACTGGAGAGCGGGGCAGACACAGCCAGCTACGTATATAGAAGTGAATTCTACCTTCATATACGGTCACGGCTGTCTAGATGTATGAGGGTTTTTCTACAAACCAACAGTCTCTTATGGTCAAGAACAAGCCTAGTGTCTCAATCTCAAGCAAGTAATAAAGTTACAAGATGTTAGACCATCAGATAATCAATAGTAAGGCATCTCATACATTTCACATACCGATGATCATGAAGCTAGTCGTACAAAATGCGAGGACTAGCAAGAGTTTCAGTCATACATGATCAACCCTAGGATTTGTTAATCAAGTTACAGCCCGTAGGCAGACAAAAAATATAAGTGTTCAACACGAGCTAACACTTGCTCGGCGGCTAAATGCCTCAAAGAAATAATTTACAATAGAGTGGAAGAGCAAAATAAAACCCACTCGTTGCCAGGGTTTCTTCTAGTGTTCACCATCTGGCCGGAAAGCAGGTAGACCCGGGTGCTACTCCAAAATCTGGCCATACAAAACCAACTGGGTCAGACCCCAGAAAGAGCAAGTGCCACAAGGGAGGCTTCACTTAAGAACCAAAAACCAGCACAATAGCGCATAAAATTATAAGTGAAGTAACAATAGACATGAGTTAAAAAAATAGGATGATAAACGATTAAGAGAGCTAAGGACTACTCCGGTAACCAAGTTACAACCCGTAAAACAAATAAGGACCGGGGTTGTAACCCTTCACCTGAACAGGACTTAGTCTCTAACCAATTATCGATGATGTAAAGCATTCATAATCATGTTCCGAGATAGCCATGTACTGGGTCTAGGCAAGACTAGACAAGATATCACACATCCAACATTCACGGCCAAGAAGAGAGTACGGCTTGATACTTTAACTAACTAGGGTTATCACAAGCCTAGTTACTAGCAAGATGCAATGAGATTTCCAAGTCCAGTTACCCACCTGCTGCTACCTGAGTAAACCCAGCAAAAGAAAAACTAGTATAGCAGACACTGCAGTAAGATACATGTGTCCTAAGGAGGTGCCTCACTCGACGGTGAGCTGTAAGTGTGCTCATCTCGACGGATAGCTACAAATCCCAAGTATACATATATATATATATTATATATATATAAGGCCGAGATCAAAGGGGCAATAGGTAACTGGGAAAGTCTCTTCATGAACTACTTGGTCAATCTAGTCAATAATCCTAGCCAGATTTAGTATGAATTATTGATCGTAGGAAATCAGGAATTCATGTCCTAGACATAATGCATGATGAGACATGTATCTTACATAAGCACAAACACCCACGGTGTCAAGACGAGTTATTATTCAGCATGTCAAGGTAGCCGTCGCAACAGCTTTCGAGATTACATGTTAGACATACTTATCAAGATTACTTATCATGTCAAGAGTGCATCACGACGGACCACCATCAAGAATTATCATGTCAAGTTACTTGTCAAGAGTGCACCACAACAGGTCACTATTAAGAGTTATCATGTCAATATTGCTTGTCAAGAGTGCGCCACGACGGACCACTGTCATGTCATGTTACTTGTTACTTGTTAAGAGTGCGCCTTAACTGGCTATTATCGTGTTCTATCCTTACATTATCATGAATGAGAGAAACTTGCATAAAATAGCTAGTAACATATTCTTGAAGCCAAGGAAAAGATCTACAACTTTTATAATGAGAGTTGAGGGAAATTCTGGCCCAAAATCATGCAAATAAGACATAAAATAGCCAAAACATGCACTATACAGCCAATTCTGTGACATGCGGCCTCATGCGGCACATTCGGGACATCTATGCGGCTCAACTGCGACATGTGGCCTATGCGGCCCATTCGCGACATCCATGCGGCTCAACTGCGACAGGTGGCCATGCGACCCATTCGCGACATCCATGCGGCTCAACTGTGACATGTGGCCTATGCGGCCCATTCGCGACATCCATGTGGCTCAACTGCGACATGTGGCCTATACGGCCCATTCGCGACATCCATGCGGCTCAACTGCGACATGTGGCCTATGCGGCCCATTCGTGACATCCATACGGCTCAACTGCGACATGAGGCCTATGAGGCCCATTCGCGACATCTATAATGATCCGCTCCGTACGGTGTATTATGATGAGTCGTTGACTCGAAGAGTTGCATTGACCCGAAGAAGTATCGACGCGAATCGATGCAAGAGTTACGTTGGCCAAAGGTAAGCTTTGAGTCGTTTGGAATTTATGGATTGAATCGATGCACAGGATAAGTCCCACTGAGCAAGTGCTAATTTTAGTTGATCTGGTGTGCAGGCTATGCCTTTTACTGGATTACGGATCGTGGCATGGGCGCGATAGGCCAACTCAACCGAGTAGTTCAAGCGAATGGCTATGTCAGAGAGTTAGCTATGCGACCAAGTTATGGAAGTGAGCCGCTTCAGCTTGCGAGCGACAAGGCGTATCGGCTTAAGGTGGGCGGGTTCTTGACTCTCTCTCCCTATTCCTTCACGTCTAATAAAATATATCCTTGTATGCGTGCGTAAGTTACCATTAAGTTAGCGAGCATGGCTCGAACGGTTACGGGTCTAAGTATATGTTGAACATTAAGATAGAACATTGAACATTGAATATTAAACAATTGAAGCGACGTGCATCAAGTGTACGGGTCGTGTTAGGGCGGTGGTGGTAGAACATTAAAAGACAATATCGAGATGTGCACCACGTGCACGGCTCCGAGAACATTGAATACTAAGTCTAGAACATTGATTATGGCGTTAAGCGTGCCCTCGTGCACGAAAGATGCAAAATGTAAGTAACAACGGAACCACGGTTATATGAATAACTTATGAATAAAATGCGTTGAGTATGAGTATGAGATGTGTCACGCCCCAGAACCAGAATACTGGAGAGCGGGGGCAGACATAGCCAGCTACGTATAACGGAATGGAATCCACACCGCTATACGGTCTCGGCTGTCTAGATATGTGAGGGTTTCACTACAATCCATCAGTCTCTTAAGGTCATTAAATAGCCTATTGTCTCAATCTCAACCAACTAATAATAATTACAAGATGTCAGACCACCAAATACACAATAGTAAGGCGTCCCATACATTATATATTCGGAATGATCATGAAGCTAGTCGTTACAAAATGTGAGGACAAGCAAGAGTTCAGTCATTCATGATCAACCCCCGGGGCTTGTCAATCATGTTACAGCTCGTAGGCAGACAGTAAGTAAGTACAATCGAGCTAACACTTGCTCGTCGGCTAAACGCCTCAAAAGAATAATTTACAATATTACAGTGGGAGAACAAAAGAAACCCACTCGATGCCCTGGTTACGCCTGGTGACCACCATCGGGCTGGAAAGCAGGGAGATCCTTTGGTGTTGCTCCGGTATCTGGCCATACAAAACCAGCTGGGTCAGACCCCAGAAAGAGCAAGTACCACAAAGGAGGCTTCACTTAAGAACTAAAGCCAACAAATCATTAGCATTCAACATGTAAGAAAACAACAATAAATAGCGCAGATTGAGGTTTGTGCACTACCCATGCACTTATCCCAATCAGAGGAAATAATTAAGAGAAGCATTATTAACATAAGATAACAGGAGAATCATGCTAAATAAATATTGCTGGGCAATATATGAAGAGAAGACGAAGGTACTATTCCGGAAGCCAGGTTACAATCCTTAAACCAACAAGGACCGAGATTGTAACCCTTCACCTGAACAGAACCTAGTCTTCTGATCATTTATTGCTAAAGGTGACAATCATTAAGGTAAAAATGAGAGGGTACAATGATAAAAGTGACAATAAGAGTGTAATATGCTAGAGTGACAATAGAGTACAATCGTTATAGTAACAATCTGGAGTTACAATCATTCTGGTACAATCTTGCAATCAATCACTTCTAGACAATACTATACTGGACTAGACTCCATCCAAGCAATCACGGCCAATCATTGCCTACGGCTTTCTACATTAACTAACTAGGGTTATCACAAACCTAGTTACTAGCAAGATGCAATAAGATGCTCCAAGTAGTCACAGGCCCTGCAGCTATCCAGGTTATCCAGGCGAACATTATAGTGACAATTTAGAGAGTACAATGCATTAGAGTGACAATGGAGTTCAATCATTTAAGTGACAATGGTGGGTGCCCCACATAACAGTAGGCTGGAAATGTGCCCTACTCGTCGGCAGGCTACAAGTCCAAACATTTGCGACCGGGATAACGGGATCGCCTGTAACCGGGGAACATCTCTTCATGTCTAGTGAATTATACTAGTCATTAACCTTAGTCCATTTCAGTAGGTACTCCTGACCGTGGTACTCAGGAGTCCCCTCCTAGACATGATGCAAGACAGGACTGGATTATTTGTACAAGCACAATCGCCCACGGTGTCTGGATTAATTATACAGGTCAGGTCATGTCAGGTAGCCGTCGCAACAGCTTATCAAGATATATCATGCCAGGTTATCAGGCCAAGTGTACTAGTCAGTAGTGCGCCACGGCGGGCCACTATCATATCAAGTCAGTTTATCATTTCAATCGTGTCAATCAAGTTCAGGACAAAAGGCGTAAGGATAAAAATGGGCGTAAAAATATACAATAAGGGATAAATGTGTACTCAAGTTATACTGAAGTTACGAGATAATATAACATTAATAATCGAATACAAATAATAAGACAAAGCTCAAAAAAGACTCCATGCGGCTCAGGAATCCGAGTCCATGCGGCTCAGGGAATGAGCAGGGTCCTGTGCGGTTCAGGGAGTCCAAGCCTTATGCGGTTGAAGGGGGAATCGGGCTTATGCGGCTGAGACAGCACATCTCATGCGGCTCAGGGTGACGGGTCTCATGCGGCTCAGAGAACGAGCCTCATGCGGCTAGCGGAAGAGAAGTCCATGCGGCTGGATAGGGCCAGGCGCATGCGGCTTAGTAGAAGCCCATACGCTCAGGAAATAAAGGATGCATATGCGGCTGGGATTAATCAGGGTCATGCGGCCCGGACTAAGAAGTCCATGCGGTTGGATCTGGGGGTTCTCATGCGGCTCGAGGATCAGGGCCTATGCGGCTCGCGGGGAAAAAGTTCATGCGGCTGAGAGAGCACTTACCGCATGAAATGTTCATGCGGTCAAGTTAAGCCCATGCAGCCAGAACTGTCGTATGAAGGCTCATGCGGCTCGGAATCACTTGCCGTATGAAGTATTCATACGGTCAAGTCTAGCACTGTTCTTCTTCTCCAAGCTTCCGAGAAGAAGAACGCCAAGAATCCATGCTTCCAAGCTCCATGAAACCTTCATCCGGAGTCCAAATCCGAACTTTCATAGGTCAAAATGGGACAGAACGAAATGCTCTACAACATGAAATCATCAGAACTTGATAAAAACAAGATTAAATAGATCAAAACCCAAGAAATCTGAAAATAGTATAAACTTAGATCTACAAGAATCTAGCCATGGAAATAGAAAATGCCAAGTATAAAAGAGTGTTAGAATGCTGCAAGTAAGAGAATGGAACAATAAAATTTGGGTTCCTCCATGAAGCAAGATGCACTTGCCTAGACCCCTCTCTCCCTCTGGTAGGTAAGGAGTAAATGAGGAAAAAGAAGAAGATTAATGAAGAGAGAGAAAGGAGAAAGGGTTAATAAATGGGGATGGTGGTGGTAGGTAGGTGGTTCACCCCTATGGTTCATAATGAACCAAGTAAACCAACCCAAGCCGAACCAACCCAGGAATAAACCAAGCCAAGATAAACCAAGGTGAACCAATGTCAAGGCCAATAAACTCTCTCTAGCAATTTAAACCAAATGAATCATGAAATAAACCAAGCCTCACTAATCCAAAAATAAACCAATGAACCATTAAACCAATTGAACTATCAATGCCAATAAAACCAAGCCAATACAAAATAAACCAAGATAATTAATCATGACTAAATAAAAATATGGGTCCAAAACACGTATACGTACACTAAATACGTATCACGAATTTGGGACATTACAAGATGTCTAGGCCATAGGGCATTGTGCATCAAAATGGATGTGTTGGGCATAACGCCGAAGGAACTTGAGATAGAAAGAACGGATTATGTTTACGGAACATGAATAGTTTATGGAGCATACATATGTTTATGGAACGTAAGATTTGGTTGGAATGATATGACTTGTATGCTATGGCGCGTATTGCATGGTCAATGGACTCGGATGGCCCATGCATGGGTACGGCTTCCCTCGGACGGTTACGACCGGGGCACCGGAACCGTTCGACCTAGGAGAGAATTATGTATGGTATTTATGGTACACATCATTCGGACGGTTTGTGACCGGCCAGTGTTGTGATAAGCTATGATATCAGTAAGTTTGGGATCCTTCGGATATTGGGCTCGCAACCCGTATCGAAGTGATCATAGGTTTACACATAAGAGATGCCAAGTCCATTACGGTACGAAACACCGTGACCTTCATATAGATAGAGCCGGTAGGCTAAGATTAGAGTTGGGTGCAGGCGCAGGGCCTGCTACCCTTATGCATATGGCTATGTTTATGGTTGGTTGCGTGAATAGTATGATTTCTTATGTTAAGTTCTAACCATTGCAGGCTAGGCAAAAAGGGGTCGGAGAGGAGCACGCACTATGTTTATGTTCATATTATGGCTAACTGTATCTGCCACAGGGACACGGTAACGGACACATTTATGTATAAGTTGCTATGGATGACTATTGCCATGAAACTGATCTTAAGGCTAAATAGAAAGATCACCAAATTAAGATACATATTTCAGAAAGATACTTAGTATTTGGTTTGGGTGAGAGTGGGTCTTGATCAGTGCGAAGCGAGGACGAAAGCACTAATCCCCCACTAGTTTTCCTGCAGGTTCAGGTATGTTCGGCTCGGGGCGGAGCTTGGCTTGGACGTGCCGAGGCATTGAGTCATTGGCGTTCAAGAGGAGCTATCGCATAGGCGTTCGGACTTACGACATGGAGATGTTCGGCCGAAGACTACTTGTTGGATATAAAGAGGCATAATATATGGAACATGTAATCCTTTGTGAGTTAGAGAGATCATGAGCGTTGTAGCCAATTGGCATGTTAAATTGGGCCTTTCAGAGCCTTTGTAATCTTTAGTTCATTTTCAATAAAAGAGATTCTTATTGTATACTCTGTTCTTCCGCTGCTTATGTTATCAATTTGAGATAAACACTATGTGAACCAGTTATCTTGTCTTGCACGAGCGCAACTCCAGGCTCATGGCATCACGCCCCAGCGAGGACGATGATTTTGGTAAAATCTAGCGAGGACGAGCGATTTCCCGGATCGGGACGTGACAACATCTATGCGGCTCAACTGCGACATGTGGCCTATGCGGCCCATTCGCGACATCCATGCGGTTCAACTGCGACATGTGGCCTATGTGGCCCATTCGCGACATCCATGCGGCTCAACTGCGACATGAGGCCTATGAGGCCCATTCGCGACATCTATAATGACCCGCTCCGTACGGTGTATTATGATGAGTCGTTGACTCGAAGAGTTGCATTGACCCGAAGAAGTATCGACGCGAATCGATGCAAGAGTTACGTTGGCCAAAGGTAAGCTTTGAGTCATTTGGACTTTATGGATTGAATCGATGCACAGGATAAGTCCCGTTGAGCAACTGCTAATTTTAGTTGATCTGGTGTGCAGGCTATGCCTTTATGCTGGATTACGTATCGTGGTATAGGAGCGATAGGCCAACTCAACCAAGTAGTTCAAGGGAATGGCTATGTCAGAGAGTTAGCTATGCGACCAAGTTATGGAAGCGAGCCGCTTC
>JANAVB010013600.1:2347502-2352732 GCA_029216955.1 Iris pallida | reverse complement strand
ACCTCGGTTGAGATTTTCTGACTTCGATTTGCATGCTTATCGTGAGGCTGACTACCATTGTGCATTCCCTTGTAGACAAGGAGAAGGAACCACACACAGAGATAACTCAAGACACTGGGGGAGCACAAGAGGTTGTCCCTGGTTCCTCTGGGATTGCTGGTGCGAAGGGATCTGTCAGTAAGCCGGCATCGGCTGTAGAAGGAGAGGTTGAATAGCATACTGAGGTAGCTGTTGCTGAATTTGCTCTAGGTCCAGCTGGGGCCGTGGAAGGTATACAGCCTGATGTCGAAACTGTGCGGGGCCTTGATATTATAACTTTTGAACAACCTAGACCTGCTCTTGGCTCCTTCGTAGCCAAGGCTGAAGGCCTAGCTCAAGTTGGCGCTGAGCATGTCGAATGTACGAAATTATAACTCTTTCGTACTCTTTCAGGTTTTCCTTTCCGTTAATGATATATTGTTTTCTTGTCAGGTTCGACTTCTTGTCAAGCATCTCTTCCTGGAGCGGAAGATCCTCATCAAGCTTCCTCCCCAACGACCTCCTCCGAACGTGACGAGATGGCCTAGAAAGTCGTCAAAGCTTTCTATTTTATCCTGAAAGTAAGGCTTCCTGGAGTTCTGAATAGGAATGTCGCCTTTGGCCCTGTGAAGGCTGTTGCTGAATGCCATGTAGCGGTCCTTGAGAGTGCTGGCTACGAGGAGCGGGCTAATGCTCTAAGGGAAGTTCTGAATGACTTGGAGGACCGTATGGCCAAACTCAGGGAAGCCAAACACCAAATCCCGACGTCGCTGTTTCGTGAAGAAGACGAGGCTTTAGTCGCGGCTCTCGTAGAGGAGGAGGCTACTTTCCAGGCCAGGAAGGATGTCCTTGCTCAAGAGATCAGCGAATTGGCTGATCAGTATGAGCAGTTCAACGCCGCGAGTGAGGCCCGTGTTGCTAAGAAGAATAAGCTGGCTTCCCAAATCACTAAGAAATATAGTCACATTCCGTAGATCCAAAATGAGATTGCCCAACTAGAGGTCAACTTGAGGACAGTTGTGTCTGAACAAGAGGATTATTCGGTTCAGGCTGTCGTGATTGCCACAACTTCAGACCAAATAAAGGAACAACTGGTGAAGTTGGAGGGAGAGAACACGAAACTGATCCCCTTCCAGGATGAAACTGCCCGACAGGAAGAAGCGTACCGTCGTGCTACTGCCAGGTCCGAGATCGAGATTGCGACTCTAAAGGATAGTATCAATCGGTTGTGTATCCCTTATATCTTCTTTGTAATAGGCTCAATTAGCCGTCAAGACTCCTGTATCTTTTTTTTTTCTGTCTTTTGATAGACGTTTTTAATAAAGAATCTTTTGGCTTTCGAAATTCATGAATGAAGTTTGTGAAACATCAGAATTAGAGGTAATGTGGGCGTAGTAAGGATATTTCTGGTGGGTATTTCGCTAGAGAATTTGATATGGACTTATTATCTGTTTTACGTTCAAGATTCTCGAACATAGATAATAAGTTGAAAGAAACTGCTAACAGAGGTAATGAGGACGTAATAGCACATGATGTTCTATATCTGAACAGAGATAATATGGACTGGACGGATATATAACATCAGGTAGGAGTAGATAATTCAGAGGTAATATGGACATGATTATCTTTGACGAATGTTTTGCTCAGAGGTTATATGGACGTGGCAAGACATTTCTTAGTTATTCTACTGGCAAATAATTATCGGAAAACAGTTCAGAGGTAATATGGACGTGACCGTTTTCATAAGGCCGAGTTTGGGCAGAGTCCAAAACGAAGATAATTTTACTGGAGAATATTTTTTAGAGGACCTATTATCCATGGCATATCCAAGACTCTTGAAATACGGATAATAGTTAGATGATTTTTCGAATCACATAAATATTACACTGATACATTTACATGATTAAAACAGGGTATATTGAACGCTGTACAGAAGATTACACATAATATTTCTTCAGAAACTTGACGTTGATCGGCATCATGAGCAAGTCACCATCAGGCTTGGTTAGTCGATACGCACCGTTAGAATACACTGATTCTATAACGAAAGGACCTTCCCATTTAGGCTGGAATTTTTCTTTTATCTTGTGCGTCATGACTATTGGTCTTCTCACTGCTAAGACCAGATCACCAACTTGAAAGACTCTTTCCTTCACCTTTTTACTAAAGGCTCTAGAAAAGACTTGGTATAGCTCAATACGCTGTTGAGCTAATAAGCATTTTTCGTCTAGCTTCCAGCTCTTGTAGTCACAGACTAACTTTCTTCGACAATCAACTCACTGGCCAAGGCTACTCGAAGAGAGGGAATCTGGATTTCTAGGGGAAGAACTGCTTCACTCCCATAAACCATAGAGAATGGCGTACTGCCTGTTGGAGTCCGGACCGTTGTACGATAGGCCCAGAGACATTTGTCGAGCTTCTCATTCCAATCACGCTTGTTTGAACACACGAACTTCTGAGAAGTTTTATGATAGTCTTATTGAAGGCTTCTGCTAATCCATTAGCTGCTGGATTGTAAGCGGTAGAGGCTACATTCTGAATTTGATTCTTATCGCAGAACCGATAGAATGCATGGCTCGCGAATTATGGACCGTTATCATGGATAATCCTGCGAGGTAGGTCGAAGCGGTAGATGACGTGATATTTGACGAAACTGATCACGTTTGATGTCTTCACTTCGATGAGCGGTATAGCTTTCGCCCATTTAGAGAAGTAATCGGTTATAGCTAGGAAGAACCGATGTCCTCTAAAGGATGGCGGGCTGATTGGACCGATGACGTCCATACCCCAGGCTTCAAAAGGTCAGGAAGCCGCCATCAGGTGTATAAACGCCATAGGTTGATGAATGAAATCGGTGTAACTGATAAGCCCTACACTTCTTTGCATATTCAACAGCATCTGCTATAATCGTGGGCCAATAATAACCCATTCGTCGGAGACGATCTTGTACTTTGGGGCCTGGTTGATGTGCACCACAAATTCCATCGTGAGTCCAGGAGTGCATATTTGGCTTCTATGTCTGATAAACATCGTAACAGTAGCCCATTGTAAGAACGTCGGTACAGCATTTTGGTAGCTGTCTCATAGTAAAATCTGAAGGATCGTCTTTGGACAGACACTGCTTCCTTTGGGTCTTCAGGAAGGATTCCATAGACGGCGTAGTCTATGAAAGAAAATCTCCAGCCTTTAACGTCGAAGTTTGTTTCTGTTGTATAACTGTGGTGAATATGCAAGGCATCTTTTGCACAGAATAACACTCGACCAGACACTGTCATCGAATGCTGAGTATTGTTATGGACGGTCAAGGAAACAGCCAGACCGGCTAAAGCATCTTTCTATATTCTGTAGTCGAGGCACGTGCTCGATGAAGAATCTAGCGAAGGTCGAAGCGAACTCGATCGTCGCTTTGTGATATGGGATGAGATATTTGTGACGAACTTCATAATCCCCTCGGACCTGACTAACTATTAGCTTAGAATCACCGTAAGCTTCTAGATAGTCAACTCCCAGTTGTTTGGCCAATTGAAGGCCGATCAGTAGGGCGTTATATTCGGCCATATTTTGGTACAAGGTTCCATGAGAGAATATGCACGGTGTATAACCAGATGATCGGGTGACACAAGCACGATGCCTACGGCCACAATATTTCCTTTAGGTCCTGTTCTTGATGCACTGCCAAACAACATCCGCCAAATGGATTTCCTCAGTCGTAGTGTTAGACTCAACCACTTCATCTTATTTTATCGTAGAGTTTGGAAGATTTCGGCACTGGATGAGCTACTAAGAAATTAGCTAATGTTTGGCCTTTTACTGCCTCTGAGGGACGAACGTCATATCGTATGGAATCAACAACATTGCCCATGTAGCTAAACGGAAATTAAGATAACCCGGTTTAGTCATGAGTATTCTGAGAGGATTGACTATAGATATGATGGATGGTTTGCCCAGACACATAGTGACTTGTTTTCTGGATAGCAAACACCAGTCAAACATTCCTTTTCCACAGGTGTGTATTTGTGCTTGGCACCAACCATCGTGCGGCTAAGGTAGTAGATTGCCTGTTCATGACCGCCTTCATTCTTCTGAGCTAATAGGGAGCCAAGGGAATGATCCATAGCAGACATATAACAAGAAAGGCTTTCAAATATCGGAGTCACCAACTGGGGGCTTATGAGATACTTCTTGATGTCGTCAAATGTGCGCTGACATTGTTCAGTCCAGGCGAAAGATACTCCTTTCTTCATGAGCTGAGTAAACGGTTGACACCTTCCCGAAATATTTAAAATGAATTGCCTGATGTTGGCTAACCTTCCTTGAAGTCCGTAGCTCTTTGAGATTTCTTGGAGGACGCACATCGAGGATAGCTTTCACTTTCTCTGGGTCAAGATGTATACCCTTTGAAGTGATAACAAAACCAAGAAACTTGCCACTGGAGACTCCCGAAAAAGACTTGGTTGATTCACCTTGAGTTGGTATGCCCGCATTAGTTCGAACACCGTTCTCAAATCTTGGAGGTGGTTGCCCTTGAGACGACTTTTAACTGCGATATCATCTACGTAGCATTCCACTGTTTTGTGCAAATGATCGCAAAAATTACGTTCATAGCTCGCTGGTATGTTGTACCCACAATTTTTAATCCGAAGGGCATCACTGTATAGCAGTATACCCCAACGGTGTTCGAAAAGATGTGTGTTTCTCATCGTCAGGGAACATCTTGATCTGGTTGTTGCCTAGAACCCATCCATGAAGGACATCTGCTCGAAGCTGCAAGTATTGTCGATCATTACGTCGGTGATCGGTAGAAAAACTCATCTTTTGGACATACAGAGTTCAAATCACGATTATCGATACAGACTCGAACTTTACCGTTCTTTTTCATGACCGGAACAATATTAGCGACCCAGTCAGGGTATTGTTCTTCGCGAATGAACCCACTTGAAATAAGCTTCTTGACTTCACTCTTGATGGCCTCATGATATCTAGTCGAAACCGTCGTTGTTGTTGCTTTACTGGCTTAGCTTTAGACGAGATATTTAGGTGGTGCATAGCAACTTTAGGGTCTAAGCCTGGCATGTCTTCATAGCTCCATGCAAAGACGTTAATGTATTCTCTTATAAGTTGTATAAGAGATTGTCGTTCTTACTAGACAGTCTTTTGCTGATAAAGATTGGTTTAAGAGATGATTCATCTCCTAAATTAACTTGGACGACTT
>JANAVB010013600.1:2320002-2342502 GCA_029216955.1 Iris pallida | reverse complement strand
ATATCATCCAAATGAATTCGTAGACATGTAGTTTTATGACTTTAGAAACCATTGACTCTGGTACGCTTTTCGGTGCAAAGCGGATCCAACGGTGGACACCATTTTTGTCCAAAATTACCGTTTTGTCTCTGTGTCCATAATTGGACTTAAGGACAGGCAATCCTAGCTAATTTGACTATTTTGAGAATGTTGGCAATGTCTGTTTTAGCTTTCGGAGTCAGTTGTGATGATTTGGACTTTATGGCTTAGCAGATGACTATATTCTGTTGGATCTGCGCGCAAACTCCAGGCAAGATACCTTGCCTTCCTCTACAGTTTAATTCTATGTTTATAGTTTTCATATTATTATTATATTATCATTAGATAGTCTATTTGTTTTAGATTTTATATGATTTATTAGCTTTCTAGTTGACATGATTTATCTAGTTTCTACGTACCGTGTTCACCAGTTTATGGTCTTGCTTGACTTGACAGTGTAGTTATACTGGACTTGACTGTATCTTGACTGAGTCGTACCTTGTCTCACCAGTACCTTGCTTGAGTCGTGTCATGGAACGAGTACGTGTAATTGAACTGCTAAATCCTTGTTATCATTTTTCCTCAACCAGAGTCCACATTCGGGATGAGGGTTGATCAATTGCACCAGAGAGTCCACACTCGGGATGAGGGTGTTTGCCTAGATCTGTTTACATCCGTGAGTCCACACTCGGGACGAGGATGGCATTTATTTGCACCAGAAAGTCCACACTCGGGATGAGGGTGTTGACTTGACTTGCACCAGAGAGTCTACACTCAGGATGAGGGTGCCTTGCCATGAACTAACCAGAGAGTCCACACTCGGGACGAGGGTTAGTGATTAGTTAAAACCTGCGAGTCCACTCGGGGCGAGGGTTTGGTATTCCATTGATCTCGTGTTCGCTTATTCATCCAGCAGTTCAGTTACGTGTAGTTGTTCTTGTACTCCAGTTCATAGTCACCTGTCAGTAGCCACTTGTCGTTAGACACTTGTTAGCAATTTGGTCATAGTCTCTTGCTCTGTTAAGTGTCGTTCCTTGTTTATATCCTATTTATATTATCATGCATGATTAAACTGCTAGATAGGCATGTTTTTATGTATCTTGCTATGTCCCCTGAGGACCTGATGATCTCTTCAGGTTTAGCGATTGCATGGAGTTAGTTAGCAGAACGGGATGGTAGATGATTGTGATGCATGATTCAGGTATTTATCGGTGATATTACATTTATTATCCAGCTCGTGCTTTCCTTTCATTATCATGCGATATCCTATTTATTGATTCAGTTTATAAACTCTTGTCACATTCTTTAGAGTCTTATCGAACATTTATGCTAGTAAGCTGCAGACCACGACTCATAGTGTTCATTCATATTTTATATTCTTATTGTGGATTAAGATATAGATTAGCTTTGCCATGATTAGACCCATTACATAGTCTAGACAGCGTTTACGTATTCGAGATGGGCTGAAGTCCGCTCGAAACGTAGCTGGCTTGCTCACGAGCTCGCGTCCGAAAAGCGGGTACGGGTCGTGACAAGGCTTTTTGGTGGCCCATGCAAGTCAGAACATATCGTATCGGTTAGGTATCTGTACTGATACGAGCCTGCGACAATGACTAAACCTTAGAAATCTCAATCCACACTACCTTGAAAATTCTCTTAGAAATTTCTCTACCGCCTTTGAAACCTCGTATTTGTTCTCGATTATTCTTCCTTGCCCTCCCGTACCGTTGATTCTCGTCCCTTCCTATTTCGGGGTGACGAACGATCGTGCTGTCTAGAATTCATCAAAAATTCTTAATTTATAGTATAATATTGCTAAACTATTGAATATTTGGTTGTTTATAGATTTGAGGGATTATAGATACCGTATGTCCTAGATATCAGTTGGGAGGATTGTTAGCAACTAGTTAGAAGATTATAAGATTTTAGTGACTGTATTTTGAGGAGTAGTATGAACAAAGGTGGGTAGAAGTCCTCAAGTATCCGGAGTTATAAAATGACTAGAGAAGGTCATAAAATATTTTCAGAAATTAAATTTGAGGAGATTAAGGTGATAGTTGTCATGCCCATTACCAGAATACTAGAGAGCGGGGGTAGACACAGCCAGCTACGTATATAGAAGTGAATTCCACCTCCATATACGGTCACGACTGTCTAGATGTATGAGGGTTTTTCTACAAGCCAACAGTCCCTTATGGTCAGAAACAAGCCTAGTGTCTCAATCTCAAGCAAGTAATATAGTTACAAGATGTTAGACCATCAGATAATCAATAGTAAGGCGTCCCATATATTTCATATACCGATGATCATGAAGCTACTCGTACAAAATTCAAGGACTAGCAAGAGTTTTAGTCATACATGATCAACTCTAGGATTTGTTAATCATGTTACAGCCCGTAGGCAGACAAGAAATATAAGTATTCAACACGAGCTAACACTTGCTCGGCGGTTAAATGCCTCAAAAGAATAATTTACAATAGAGTGGGAGAGCAAAATAAAACATATTTGTTGCCAGGGTTTCTTCTAGTGTTCACTATCTGGCTGGAAAGCAGCTAGATCCCCGGGTGCTACTCCGAAATCTGGCCATACAAAACCAGCTGGGTCAGACCCCAGAAAGAGCAAGTGCCACAAGGGACGCTTCACTTAAGAACTAAAAACCAGCACAATAGCACATAAAATCATAGGTAAAGTAACAATAGACATGAGTTAAATAAAATAGGATGATAAAGATTAAGAGAGCTAAGGACTATTCCGGTAACCAAGTTTCAACCTGTAAACCAAACAAGGACCGGGGTTGTAACCCTTCACCTGAACAGGACTTAGTCTCTAACCAATTATCGATGATGTAAAGCATTCACAATCATGTTCCGAGATAGCCATGTACTGGGTCTAGGTAAGACTAGACAAGATAGGACTACAGCTAACATTCACGGCCAAGCAGAGAGTATGGCTTGATACTTTAACTAACTAGGGTTATCACAAGCCTAGTTACTAGCAAGATGCAATGAGATTTCCAAGTCCAGTTACCCGCCTGCTGCTACCTGAGTGACCCCAGCAAAAGAAAAACTAGTATAGCAGACACACTGCAGTAAGATGCATGTGTCCTAAGGAGGTGCCCCACTCGACGGTGAGTTAGAAGTGCGCTCATCTCGACGGATAGCTACAAATCCCAAGTATGTATATATATATATATATATATATATATATATATATATATATATATATATATATATATATATATATATATAAGGCCGGGATCAAAGGGGCAACAGGTAACTGGGAAAGTCTCTTCATGAACTACTTGGTCAATCTAATCATTTATCCTAGCCAGATTCAGTATGAATTATTGATCGTAGGAAATCAGGAATTCATGTCCTAGACCTGATGCAAGATGAGACATGTAGCTTACACAAGCACAAACACCCACGGTGTCAAGACGAGTTATTATTCTGCATGTAAAGATAGCCGTCGTAACAGCTTTCGAGATTACATGTTAGACTTACTTATCAAGATTACTTATCATGTCAAGAGTGCGTCACGACGGACCACCCATCAAGAATTATCATGTCAAGTTACTTGTCAAGACTGCACCACGACGGTTCACTATCAAGAGTTATCATGTCAATGTTGCTTGTCAAGAGTGTGCCACGACGGGCCACTATCATGTCATGTTACTTGTTACTTGTTAAGTATGCGCATTAATAGGCCATTATCGTGTTCTATCCTTACATTATCATAAATGAGAGAAACGTGCATAAAATAGCTAGTAACATATTCTTGAAGCCAAGTAAAAGATCTACAACTTCTATAATGAGAGTTGGGGAAAATTCTGGCCACAAATCATGCAAATAAGACATTAAATAGCCAAAACATGCACTATACGGCCTATTCTGTGACATGCGGCCTCATGCGGCACATTTGCAACATCCATGCGGCTCAACTGCGAAATATGGCCTATGCGGTCCATTCGCGACATCCATGCGGCTCAACTGGGACATGTGGCCTATGCGGCCCATTCGCGATATCCATGCGGCTCAACTGCGACATGTGGCCTATGCGGCCCATTTGCGACATCCATGTGGCTCAACTGCGACATGTGGCCTATGCGGCCTATTCGCGACATCCATGCGGCTCAACTGTGACATGTGGCCTGATGAACATAGAAGATGACCAAATAATCATTTGGTAATAACTTCCTCAAAACAAGTCGAAATTTAACTTTTCAAAGGTCCATTTTGGGTAAAATTAAATTCTCTACAACATAGAACAATCAAAACTTGAAAATAATGAAGTATGGTAGATCAAAACCCAAAAAATCCGAAAATGACATAAACTTAGAGCTACAAGAAATAAACCATCAAAATGAAAAATGCCAAGTACTAAAGTGTCTTAGAATCTCATGAGGAAGACAATGGAACAACAAAAATAGAGTTCCTCCATGAAGCAAGTTGCACTTGCCTAAGCTCTTGGTAGGTGTAGAGCGTTATGAGGAAAAAGAAGGAGTAAATGAAAAGTAAGAAAGTAAGAAAGCAATAAAGAGAGAGAAAGTGTTGGTGGGTTTATAAAGAGGGGGAGGGGTTAGCATGCTGGGCCAAGGGAAATAAACCAAGCCAACCAAAATAAACCAAGTCAAACCAAGACTTGCCATGATGAACCTAAACAAGATTAAACCAAAACTAGCTAGCAAAGCAGGGAAAATAAAAATATGTGTCATGATCCCGTATACGTATACTGGAAATACGTATAGCGAAAAACGGAGGTGGCAACTCTACACACCTTAAAAGAATTCCGTCCTCGGAATTTAATCAAGAGGCTAGAGATGTCGGGGCAAGATATAGGAATCACAGGCAAGTTATAGCTAAGCAATCAATCAAGCAATCATTCATGCAAGCAAGGAAGTTGAAGGCATAAGGCCGAAGGAAGACATCCTGCTAGAAACCTCTCTGCCGGTTCTGAGTCTGAGCTTGGGTCTGGGCATACTGTTGCAGTCTTTGTTGCTGGAATACTTGAGCCTGAGGCGGCAATGGCCTCGGAGGCTGGTACTGCTGTTGTTGCACTGGTGCTGGTCCCCTAACCGAAGGACTAGTCTGGGCCAATGATGAACAGGCCCTATTCGGACATGACCCTATCTTGTGGTCCGGTGCCCCATAAGTCAAGAACAATCCCTATGCTCTGCGACACTCCGAAACAACGTGTCCTGGCTTCCCACAATGAGTGCAGCCCATTGCAGAAGACTGCTTCTGCTTCTGCTGCTGAGGGTACGCCGCCATGGAATACTGAACCGACGTAACTGATGCTGCCCTCCTCGGAGCTCTAATGTTCAAGGCTCTAGATGCAGGGGCTGGTGCTGAGGACTGGGTCATCTGACCATGGGTTCGTTTCCGTCCTCCAATTCTGTCCACTATCCTCTGGGAGGTATACTCGTGCTTCCTAGCTGCCCTCAAGACTTCATCAAAAGTCTGATGCTCAAACTGCTCCACCGCTAGAATAATCTCGAAGTGGAGTCCCTGTTGGAATCGCTGGGCTCGGTCCAATTCGGTCGCCACCAAGGTGGGAGCAAACCGACTAAGTCTTGAAAACTCGGCCGCATATCCATCGACCGTCCTGCTCATCTGCTTCAAATTGGTAAACCTCGTCTGTAGGTCGTACCGAGCTACTGCATCGAAGTACTTGATCTGAAACTTGTCACTGAATATCGCCCATGGGACAGGCGTCACCAACCCAACTGCGATCATCGTCCACCAAGTACGGGCTAAGTCTAATAACTGCAGGCACACAACGGCCACCTTCTCTTCCTCTGGAGTCTTGGCTGCTCCCAAGATAATTTTGATGTCCTGGAGCCAGGCATCAGCTGCAATCGCGTCCTCACTGCCGTCAAAAAAAGGAGGGTCCAGGCGCTTGAAATTGTTAGGTGCACTGATACCTTGATAACCAACTCTGTCCATGGCTATCTGTACGGTCTGGTACAGGGCATCACGTCGACGATCTTGTGATGCAAGCAAACCCCTGATGAATCCTACCAGGGTTCCATTATCAGGATCTGCAGGCTGGACGGGTTGAACTGGGAGCTCTGGATCCCCGGAATGCATGACCCGGAAGGCTGCTCTAGAATATTGGACCTGGTCCCCAGGTTCTTGCTGGTCCACTGGAGGTGCTCCGCCTTGCTGATTGGTAGGACCAGGAACAATGCCACTAAAGAAACGACATGGGAAACAATAAGGAAAGACCATGATAAATCAAGGATATGAACATGTGATGAGGTCAAGATTTTAGAAAGATTAGGAGACACGATGAGAGATCAAGGGCGAGTATTGATTGAGACATCTATCCGGTAAAATCCTCACACATCTTGTTTTCAAAGACCTGCATGGGACACCACTTAAACCGTGTCATGCCCCAGAACCAGAATACTGGAGAGCGGGGGCAGACACAGCCAGCTACGTATATAGAAGTGAATTCTACCTTCATATACGGTCACGGCTGTCTAGATGTATGAGGGTTTTTCTACAAACCAACAGTCTCTTATGGTCAAGAACAAGCCTAGTGTCTCAATCTCAAGCAAGTAATAAAGTTACAAGATGTTAGACCATCAGATAATCAATAGTAAGGCATCTCATACATTTCACATACCGATGATCATGAAGCTAGTCGTACAAAATGCGAGGACTAGCAAGAGTTTCAGTCATACATGATCAACCCTAGGATTTGTTAATCAAGTTACAGCCCGTAGGCAGACAAAAAATATAAGTGTTCAACACGAGCTAACACTTGCTCGGCGGCTAAATGCCTCAAAGAAATAATTTACAATAGAGTGGAAGAGCAAAATAAAACCCACTCGTTGCCAGGGTTTCTTCTAGTGTTCACCATCTGGCCGGAAAGCAGGTAGATCCCCGGGTGCTACTCCAAAATCTGGCCATACAAAACCAACTGGGTCAGACCCCAGAAAGAGCAAGTGCCACAAGGGAGGCTTCACTTAAGAACCAAAAACCAGCACAATAGCGCATAAAATTATAAGTGAAGTAACAATAGACATGAGTTAAATAAAATAGGATGATAAACGATTAAGAGAGCTAAGGACTACTCCGGTAACCAAGTTACAACCCGTAAAACAAATAAGGACCGGGGTTGTAACCCTTCACCTGAACAGGACTTAGTCTCTAACCAATTATCGATGATGTAAAGCATTCATAATCATGTTCCGAGATAGCCATGTACTGGGTCTAGGCAAGACTAGACAAGATATCACAACATCCAACATTCACGGCCAAGAAGAGAGTACGGCTTGATACTTTAACTAACTAGGGTTATCACAAGCCTAGTTACTAGCAAGATGCAATGAGATTTCCAAGTCCAGTTACCCACCTGCTGCTACCTGAGTAAACCCAGCAAAAGAAAAACTAGTATAGCAGACACACTGCAGTAAGATACATGTGTCCTAAGGAGGTGCCTCACTCGACGGTGAGCTGTAAGTGTGCTCATCTCGACGGATAGCTACAAATCCCAAGTATACATATATATATATATATATATATATATAAGGCCGAGATCAAAGGGGCAATAGGTAACTGGGAAAGTCTCTTCATGAACTACTTGGTCAATCTAGTCAATAATCCTAGCCAGATTTAGTATGAATTATTGATCGTAGGAAATCAGGAATTCATGTCCTAGACATAATGCATGATGAGACATGTATCTTACATAAGCACAAACACCCACGGTGTCAAGACGAGTTATTATTCAGCATGTCAAGGTAGCCGTCGCAACAGCTTTCGAGATTACATGTTAGACATACTTATCAAGATTACTTATCATGTCAAGAGTGCATCACGACGGACCACCATCAAGAATTATCATGTCAAGTTACTTGTCAAGAGTGCACCACAACAGGTCACTATTAAGAGTTATCATGTCAATATTGCTTGTCAAGAGTGCGCCACGACGGACCACTGTCATGTCATGTTACTTGTTACTTGTTAAGAGTGCGCCTTAACTGGCTATTATCGTGTTCTATCCTTACATTATCATGAATGAGAGAAACTTGCATAAAATAGCTAGTAACATATTCTTGAAGCCAAGGAAAAGATCTACAACTTTTATAATGAGAGTTGAGGGAAATTCTGGCCCAAAATCATGCAAATAAGACATAAAATAGCCAAAACATGCACTATACAGCCAATTCTGTGACATGCGGCCTCATGCGGCACATTCGGGACATCTATGCGGCTCAACTGCGACATGTGGCCTATGCGGCCCATTCGCGACATCCATGCGGCTCAACTGCGACAGGTGGCCCATGCGACCCATTCGCGACATCCATGCGGCTCAACTGTGACATGTGGCCTATGCGGCCCATTCGCGACATCCATGTGGCTCAACTGCGACATGTGGCCTATACGGCCCATTCGCGACATCCATGCGGCTCAACTGCGACATGTGGCCTATGCGGCCCATTCGTGACATCCATACGGCTCAACTGCGACATGAGGCCTATGAGGCCCATTCGCGACATCTATAATGATCCGCTCCGTACGGTGTATTATGATGAGTCGTTGACTCGAAGAGTTGCATTGACCCGAAGAAGTATCGACGCGAATCGATGCAAGAGTTACGTTGGCCAAAGGTAAGCTTTGAGTCGTTTGGAATTTATGGATTGAATCGATGCACAGGATAAGTCCCACTGAGCAAGTGCTAATTTTAGTTGATCTGGTGTGCAGGCTATGCCTTTATACTGGATTACGGATCGTGGCATGGGCGCGATAGGCCAACTCAACCGAGTAGTTCAAGCGAATGGCTATGTCAGAGAGTTAGCTATGCGACCAAGTTATGGAAGTGAGCCGCTTCAGCTTGCGAGCGACAAGGCGTATCGGCTTAAGGTGGGCGGGTTCTTGACTCTCTCTCCCTATTCCTTCACGTCTAATAAAATATATCCTTGTATGCGTGCGTAAGTTACCATTAAGTTAGCGAGCATGGCTCGAACGGTTACGGGTCTAAGTATATGTTGAACATTAAGATAGAACATTGAACATTGAATATTAAACAATTGAAGCGACGTGCATCAAGTGTACGGGTCGTGTTAGGGCGGTGGTGGTAGAACATTAAAAGACAATATCGAGATGTGCACCACGTGCACGGCTCCGAGAACATTGAATACTAAGTCTAGAACATTGATTATGGCGTTAAGCGTGCCCTCGTGCACGAAAGATGCAAAATGACTAAGTAACAACGGAACCACGGTTATATGAATAACTTATGAATAAAATGCGTTGAGTATGAGTATGAGATGTGTCACGCCCCAGAACCAGAATACTGGAGAGCGGGGGCAGACATAGCCAGCTACGTATAACGGAATGGAATCCACACCGCTATACGGTCTCGGCTGTCTAGATATGTGAGGGTTTCACTACAATCCATCAGTCTCTTAAGGTCATTAAATAGCCTATTGTCTCAATCTCAACCAACTAATAATAATTACAAGATGTCAGACCACCAAATACACAATAGTAAGGCGTCCCATACATTATATATTCGGAATGATCATGAAGCTAGTCGTTACAAAATGTGAGGACAAGCAAGAGTTCAGTCATTCATGATCAACCCCCGGGGCTTGTCAATCATGTTACAGCTCGTAGGCAGACAGTAAGTAAGTACAATCGAGCTAACACTTGCTCGTCGGCTAAACGCCTCAAAAGAATAATTTACAATATTACAGTGGGAGAACAAAAGAAACCCACTCGATGCCCTGGTTACGCCTGGTGACCACCATCGGGCTGGAAAGCAGGGAGATCCTTTGGTGTTGCTCCGGTATCTGGCCATACAAAACCAGCTGGGTCAGACCCCAGAAAGAGCAAGTACCACAAAGGAGGCTTCACTTAAGAACTAAAGCCAACAAATCATTAGCATTCAACATGTAAGAAAACAACAATAAATAGCGCAGATTGAGGTTTGTGCACTACCCATGCACTTATCCCAATCAGAGGAAATAATTAAGAGAAGCATTATTAACATAAGATAACAGGAGAATCATGCTAAATAAAATATTGCTGGGCAATATATGAAGAGAAGACGAAGGTACTATTCCGGAAGCCAGGTTACAATCCTTAAACCAAACAAGGACCGAGATTGTAACCCTTCACCTGAACAGAACCTAGTCTTCTGATCATTTATTGCTAAAGGTGACAATCATTAAGGTAAAAATGAGAGGGTACAATGATAAAAGTGACAATAAGAGTGTAATATGCTAGAGTGACAATAGAGTACAATCGTTATAGTAACAATCTGGAGTTACAATCATTCTGGTACAATCTTGCAATCAATCACTTCTAGACAATACTATACTGGACTAGACTCCATCCAAGCAATCACGGCCAATCATTGCCTACGGCTTTCTACATTAACTAACTAGGGTTATCACAAACCTAGTTACTAGCAAGATGCAATAAGATGCTCCAAGTAGTCACAGGCCCTGCAGCTATCCAGGTTATCCAGGCGAACATTATAGTGACAATTTAGAGAGTACAATGCATTAGAGTGACAATGGAGTTCAATCATTTAAGTGACAATGGTGGGTGCCCCACATAACAGTAGGCTGGAAATGTGCCCTACTCGTCGGCAGGCTACAAGTCCAAACATTTGCGACCGGGATAACGGGATCGCCTGTAACCGGGGAACATCTCTTCATGTCTAGTGAATTATACTAGTCATTAACCTTAGTCCATTTCAGTAGGTACTCCTGACCGTGGTACTCAGGAGTCCCCTCCTAGACATGATGCAAGACAGGACTGGATTATTTGTACAAGCACAATCGCCCACGGTGTCTGGATTAATTATACAGGTCAGGTCATGTCAGGTAGCCGTCGCAACAGCTTATCAAGATATATCATGCCAGGTTATCAGGCCAAGTGTACTAGTCAGTAGTGCGCCACGGCGGGCCACTATCATATCAAGTCAGTTTATCATTTCAATCGTGTCAATCAAGTTCAGGACAAAAGGCGTAAGGATATAAAATGGGCGTAAAAATATACAATAAGGGATAAATGTGTACTCAAGTTATACTGAAGTTACGAGATAAATATAACATTAATAATCGAATACAAATAATAAGACAAAGCTCAAAAAAGACTCCATGCGGCTCAGGAATCCGAGTCCATGCGGCTCAGGGAATGAGCAGGGTCCTGTGCGGTTCAGGGAGTCCAAGCCTTATGCGGTTGAAGGGGGAATCGGGCTTATGCGGCTGAGACAGCACATCTCATGCGGCTCAGGGTGACGGGTCTCATGCGGCTCAGAGAACGAGCCTCATGCGGCTAGCGGAAGAGAAGTCCATGCGGCTGGATAGGGCCAGGCGCATGCGGCTTAGTAGAAGCCCATACGCTCAGGAAATAAAGGATGCATATGCGGCTGGGATTAATCAGGGTCATGCGGCCCGGACTAAGAAGTCCATGCGGTTGGATCTGGGGGTTCTCATGCGGCTCGAGGATCAGGGCCTATGCGGCTCGCGGGGAAAAAGTTCATGCGGCTGAGAGAGCACTTACCGCATGAAATGTTCATGCGGTCAAGTTAAGCCCATGCAGCCAGAACTGTCGTATGAAGGCTCATGCGGCTCGGAATCACTTGCCGTATGAAGTATTCATACGGTCAAGTCTAGCACTGTTCTTCTTCTCCAAGCTTCCGAGAAGAAGAACGCCAAGAATCCATGCTTCCAAGCTCCATGAAACCTTCATCCGGAGTCCAAATCCGAACTTTCATAGGTCAAAATGGGACAGAACGAAATGCTCTACAACATGAAATCATCAGAACTTGATAAAAACAAGATTAAATAGATCAAAACCCAAGAAATCTGAAAATAGTATAAACTTAGATCTACAAGAATCTAGCCATGGAAATAGAAAATGCCAAGTATAAAAGAGTGTTAGAATGCTGCAAGTAAGAGAATGGAACAATAAAATTTGGGTTCCTCCATGAAGCAAGATGCACTTGCCTAGACCCCTCTCTCCCTCTGGTAGGTAAGGAGTAAATGAGGAAAAAGAAGAAGATTAATGAAGAGAGAGAAAGGAGAAAGGGTTAATAAATGGGGATGGTGGTGGTAGGTAGGTGGTTCACCCCTATGGTTCATAATGAACCAAGTAAACCAACCCAAGCCGAACCAACCCAGGAATAAACCAAGCCAAGATAAACCAAGGTGAACCAATGTCAAGGCCAATAAACTCTCTCTAGCAATTTAAACCAAATGAATCATGAAATAAACCAAGCCTCACTAATCCAAAAATAAACCAATGAACCATTAAACCAATTGAACTATCAATGCCAATAAAACCAAGCCAATACAAAATAAACCAAGATAATTAATCATGACTAAATAAAATATGGGTCCAAAACACGTATACGTACACTAAATACGTATCACGAATTTGGGACATTACAAGATGTCTAGGCCATAGGGCATTGTGCATCAAAATGGATGTGTTGGGCATAACGCCGAAGGAACTTGAGATAGAAAGAACGGATTATGTTTACGGAACATGAATATGTTTATGGAGCATACATATGTTTATGGAACGTAAGATTTGGTTGGAATGATATGACTTGTATGCTATGGCGCGTATTGCATGGTCAATGGACTCGGATGGCCCATGCATGGGTACGGCTTCCCTCGGACGGTTACGACCGGGGCACCGGAACCGTTCGACCTAGGAGAGAATTATGTATGGTATTTATGGTACACATCATTCGGACGGTTTGTGACCGGCCAGTGTTGTGATAAGCTATGATATCAGTAAGTTTGGGATCCTTCGGATATTGGGCTCGCAACCCGTATCGAAGTGATCATAGGTTTACACATAAGAGATGCCAAGTCCATTACGGTACGAAACACCGTGACCTTCATATAGATAGAGCCGGTAGGCTAAGATTAGAGTTGGGTGCAGGCGCAGGGCCTGCTACCCTTATGCATATGGCTATGTTTATGGTTGGTTGCGTGAATAGTATGATTTCTTATGTTAAGTTCTAACCATTGCAGGCTAGGCAAAAAGGGGTCGGAGAGGAGCACGCACTATGTTTATGTTCATATTATGGCTAACTGTATCTGCCACAGGGACACGGTAACGGACACATTTATGTATAAGTTGCTATGGATGACTATTGCCATGAAACTGATCTTAAGGCTAAATAGAAAGATCACCAAATTAAGATACATATTTCAGAAAGATACTTAGTATTTGGTTTGGGTGAGAGTGGGTCTTGATCAGTGCGAAGCGAGGACGAAAGCACTAATCCCCCACTAGTTTTCCTGCAGGTTCAGGTATGTTCGGCTCGGGGCGGAGCTTGGCTTGGACGTGCCGAGGCATTGAGTCATTGGCGTTCAAGAGGAGCTATCGCATAGGCGTTCGGACTTACGACATGGAGATGTTCGGCCGAAGACTACTTGTTGGATATAAAGAGGCATAATATATGGAACAATGTAATCCTTTGTGAGTTAGAGAGATCATGAGCGTTGTAGCCAATTGGCATGTTAAATTGGGCCTTTCAGAGCCTTTGTAATCTTTAGTTCATTTTCAATAAAAGAGATTCTTATTGTATACTCTGTTTTCTTCCGCTGCTTATGTTATCAATTTGAGATAAACACTATGTGAACCAGTTATCTTGTCTTGCACGAGCGCAACTCCAGGCTCATGGCATCACGCCCCAGCGAGGACGATGATTTTGGTAAAATCTAGCGAGGACGAGCGATTTCCCGGATCGGGACGTGACAACATCTATGCGGCTCAACTGCGACATGTGGCCTATGCGGCCCATTCGCGACATCCATGCGGTTCAACTGCGACATGTGGCCTATGTGGCCCATTCGCGACATCCATGCGGCTCAACTGCGACATGAGGCCTATGAGGCCCATTCGCGACATCTATAATGACCCGCTCCGTACGGTGTATTATGATGAGTCGTTGACTCGAAGAGTTGCATTGACCCGAAGAAGTATCGACGCGAATCGATGCAAGAGTTACGTTGGCCAAAGGTAAGCTTTGAGTCATTTGGACTTTATGGATTGAATCGATGCACAGGATAAGTCCCGTTGAGCAACTGCTAATTTTAGTTGATCTGGTGTGCAGGCTATGCCTTTATGCTGGATTACGTATCGTGGTATAGGAGCGATAGGCCAACTCAACCAAGTAGTTCAAGGGAATGGCTATGTCAGAGAGTTAGCTATGCGACCAAGTTATGGAAGCGAGCCGCTTCAGCTCGCGAGCGACAAGGCGTATCGGCTTAAGGTGGGCGGGTTCTTGACTCTCTCTCCCTATTCCTTCACGTCTAATAAAATATATCCTTGTATGCGTGCGTAAGTTACCATTAAGTTAGCGAGCATGGCTCGAACGGTTACGGGTCTAAGTATATGTTGAATATTAAGATAGAACATTGAACATTGAATATTAAACAATTGAAGCGACGTGCATCAAGTGTACGGGTCATGTTAGAACGGTGGTGGTAGAACATTAAAAGACAATATCGAGATGTGCACCATGTGTACGACTCCGAGAACATTGAACACTAAGTCTAGAACATTGATTATGGCGTTAAGCGTGCCCTCGTGCACGAAAGATGCAAAATGACTAAGTAACAACGGAACCACGGTTGTGTGAATAACTTATGAATAAAATACGTTGAGTATGAGTACGAGATGTCTAAGCCATAGGGCATTGTGCATCAAAATGGATGTGTTGGGCATAACGCCGAAGGAACTTGAGATAGAAAGAACGGATTATGTTTACGGAACATGAATATGTTTATGGATCATGCATATGTTTATGGAACGTAAGATTTGGTTGGAATGATATGACTTGTATGCTATGGCACGTATTGCATGGTCAATGGACTCGGATGGCCCGTGCATGGGTGCGGCTTCCTTCGGACGGTTACGACCGGGGCACCGGAACCATTCGGCCTAGGAGGGAATTATGTATGGTATTTATGGTGCACATCATTCGGACGATTTGTGACCGGCCAGTGTTGTGATAAGCTATGATGTCAGTAAGTTTAGGATCCTTCGGATATTGGGCTCGTAACCCGTATCGAAGTGATCATAGGTTTACACATAAGAGATGCCAAGTCTATTACGGTGCGAAACACCGTGACCTTCATATAGATAGAGCCGGTGGGCTGAGATTAGAGTTGGGTGCAGGCGCATGGCCTGCTACCCTTATGCATATGGCTATGTTTATGGTTGGTTGCGTGAATAGTATAATTTCTTATGTTAAGTTCTAACCATTGCAGGCTAGGCAAAAAGGGGACGGAGAGGAGCACGCACTATGTTTATGTTCATAGTATGGCTAACTGTATCTGCCGCAGGAACACGGTATCAGACACATTTATGCATAAGTTGCTATGGATGACTATTGCCATGAAACTGATCCTAAGGCTAAATAGAAAGATTACCAAATTAAGATGCATATTTCACAAAGATACTTAGTATTTGGTTTGGGTGAGAGCGGGTCTTGATCAGTGTGAAGCGAGGACGAAAGCACTAATCCCCCACTAGTTTGCCTGCAGGTTCAGGTATGTTCGGCTCGGGGCAGAGCTTGGCTTGGACGTGCCGAGGCATTGAGTCATTGGCGTTCAAGAGGAGCTATCGCATAGGCGTTCGGACTTGCGACATGGAGATGGTCGGCCGAAGACAACTTGTTGGATATAAAGAGGCATAATATATGGAACAATGTAATCCTTTGTGAGCTAGAGAGATCATGAGCGTTGTAGCCAATTGGCATGTTAAGTTGGGCCTTTCAGAGCCTTTGTAATCTTTAGTTCATTTTCAATAAAAGAGATTCTTATTGTATACTCTGTTTTCTTCCGCTGCTTATGTTATCAATTTGAGATAAACACTATGTGAACCAGTTATCTTGTCTTGCACGAGCGTAACTCCAGGCTCGTACGGCATCACGCCCCAGCGAGGACGATGATTTTGGTAAAATCTAACGAGGACGAGCGATTTCCCGAATCGTGGCGTGACAACATCTATGCGGCTCAACTGCGACATGTGGCCTATGCGGCCCATTCGCGACATCCATGCGGTTCAACTGCGCCATGTGGCCTATGCGGCCCATTCGCGACATCCATACGGCTCAACTGCGACATGTGGCCTATGCGGCCCATTCGCGACATCCATGCGGCTCAACTGCGACATGTGGCCTGATGAACATAGAAGATGACCAAATAATTATTTGGCCATAACTTCCTCAAAACAAGTCAAAATCTAACTTTACAAAGGTCCATTTTGGGTAAAATTGAATTCTCTACAACATAGAATAATCAAAACTTAAAAATAATGAAGTTTGGTAGATCAAAACCCAAGAAATCCAAAAATGACATAAACTTAGAGATACAAGAAATAAACCATCAAAATGAAAAATGCCAAGTACTAAAGTGTCTTAGAATCTCATGAGAAAGATAATGGAACAACAAAAATGGAGTTCCTCTATGAAGCAAGTTGCACTTGCCTAAGCACTTGGTAGGTGGAAAGAGTTATGAGGAAGAAGAAGGAGTACATGAAAAGTAAGAAAGTAATGAAGAGAGAGAGAAAGTGTTGGTAGGTTTATAAAGAGGGGGAGGGGGTTAGCATGTTGGGCCAAGGGAAATAAACCAAGCCAAGCAAAATAAACCAAGTCAGACCAAGACTTGCCATGATGAACCTAAACAAGATTAAACCAAAACTAGCCAGCAAGGCAGGAGAAATAAAAATATGTGTCATAATCCCGTATACGTATACTGGAAATACGTATAGCGGAAAACGGAGGTGACAATAGTAGACTTTGAATTTTAAAGGATAGTCATGAATTAGAATTTCGAGGACGAAATTATTTTTAAGGTGGGTAGATTTGAAACTCCTCTTCCCATAAATTTTTTTAAATATTTTTATTATTTACTTTGATTTAAATGGTGATTTTTAAATTTATTTTTATAAATAATTATTTAGTTAATTATTATGGTAGACGATTTTAGCCACGGTTAGGAAATTGGGTACAAGGTGACTAAAAATCATGGCACGGATAGTGCAGTGGCGTGCTCTGACTAGTGTATTAGCCCTGGTAGGAAAGGCCGAGTCATAGTGATGTTCTAACTAGGAAAACCAGACTAAGTTGTGACTTAGCCCCTATAGATTAATTAATTATGTATTAATTAAGATTATAATTTTAGGAGACGCGGTTGTGCAAATTTGGTCCGAACGGGATCCGAACTAAGCTAACGCCCAAGCAGGCATATAGTGAGACCAAAAACGTCCATGTAGATAGGCAGATGTGTATATATACGTATTGGCAGTCCATTTTATAGCCTAGTGATAAATTCTATAGTAGAATATCTAATTTTGCATATTAAGTATTTTATTTCTGTTATTATTATTATTGCTATTAATTATAAATATATATACATATTTATTACTAGTTGTTTCCCTATCTTCTAGCAAATAAATATAGAGAGGTATATATATATATATATATATATATATATATATATATATATATATATATATATATATATATATATATATATATAACCATATATTTTTCTGGTATGAGCGAGAAGAAGCCCGCCCCCTGCTCCCGATTGGGGACCCCCTAGGGTCTCCTCACCCTTGATTCGCCCGTTCTGTCCGGCCCCTGGCTTCTCCGGCAGGCCGATGCCTCCTCCCCCCTTCCGTGGCCAGCCGACTGCTTAACCATGCTCGGGTTTCCCCCCACGTCTCCTTCTTCCCGTCCTTTTCATCTTCCAGCCTCCTTCGGCCTTCTTCTGAGAGCCCCTCTCCACCGCCCGGCGGTCCCGAGCTCCCCGCCCCCGTTTCCCTCTCGTACTGGAGAGCGCCCCCGTTACGCCCTCAGTTCACATCCATGGCCGGCCAACAGGCCCCCCTCTCCTAGGACGGTAGCTCCGGAGCAGTTTTCCCGAGGCAGTCGTACTCTTCCCTCCCTTCTTTTCAAAATTCAAACGGTTCTGCCGTCTCCTCGGAATGGGAGCCCCCAGCGGTGCTGACTTTGGGTGTCCCAGACCCATCGGGTACGCTACCAGGAGCTACGCTCCCGAGGCAGTCCTTCCCCTTTACGTGCCTTCTGGCATGTGTAATATCCCACCTATCTATGGTGGGCCCCCCTACGCTCCATCAGATCAGCGTGCATTTGAATATTCCCATATTTTCAGTGGGTCCCACCTCCCTTCGTCCGCTACTTTTTACGCTGGTTCTCAATCGGCTTCTTTTTACGCTGGCTCTCCCCATGGGTCCCATGCCCCCCCACGTACCCCTATCAACCTACTATGTGTATTTTCTATCGTCCCATTTTTACGCAGGTGAATCTCTTTCCACCCAACTCTACGCTCCCTCTGGAGTGCCCGTGGCCCCTTCTCCTTCCATCCCTCCTCCTCCCCCCTACCCTACCCCGATTCTCAGCTCCCCGCCCAGTCTTTCCCCATCAATCTGTCCTCTGCCGTATCTCCAGTGTTGGCGGTGATGCCTCCGTCCGGGCCTCCGCCTTCCGAGGCTCTTATCTCCGCGCTCCAGGAGGGCCGACTCCCAGCCGGCGTTGCTGATCTAGGGGCTCCTTCTCAGTCGATTTAGTCCATCGGCCTTCGGCCGTCGACCGTCGCCTATCAGCCGTAGTCATCTCACCCTGTCAGGGGAGCGACCCTCGCCCCGCTCCTTGCCACCGACCCCGTTGCAGCTCCCACTTCCTCATCCTTCCCGGTCAGCATTACCCCAGCCACTCTTGCGACCCTGACTCCCCAACCCGATCAGACTCTCCATCTATTGGCGTTCCAGTATCCCGGTGGTGCCTCTAGGGGCCCTTCTCCTTCCGGTGTTGGCCAGTGCTCCTATGCCTCCAAGCTTCGACCGGACTTAGCAACCTCGAAGGGTCTCCATTTCCCTGACGTTCTCCTAGCTGACATCGTGTACTCTCCGGACGCCCCCGTGCCTCTGGTCCCCTTCTCAGACTCGGAATTGACCTCTCTATCATCCTCATTCTTCCACACTTTTATTCTAAAATTCTCCACCGGATGCCCCAAACTCTCAAGGGTGCAGGAGACGATCGTCACTTGGCAACTCACGGCTGACTATCGAGTGGCCCCCCTGGATCCCAAACATATTCTCCTCCACCTTTCCTCCGACCCTGATCACAGGACAGTTTGGTCCAAAGGTACCTGCAAGGTTGACTCACACCAGATGAAAATCATTAAGTGGTCCCCGGGCTTTAGTACTAGAGAAGACTCAGCGCAGTTCGCTGCGTGGGTGACCCTACCAAATTTATCCCTCATTTGTTTTGTTCCGGCAGCTCTCTGGCGCATCGCCAACTCGTTCGGAACGTACGTGGCGACGGCACCAGAAATGAGCAACCTCACCAAGGCCTACTATGCCAAAAATGCGTCGAACTTGACCTTTCCTCCGAACCTCCCAATTTTATTACCATCGAGCTCGACAAATCGATCCACACCCAACAAATCCTCTATGATAACCATATTATGTTTTGCAACCACTGCCATTTGAGAGGTCATCTCCCGAAGCACTACCACCGTCTTCATCCAGAGCTCAAGCAGAAAAAAACTCGGATAGTCAGTGTGCCGGCAGAGGGGAGAACACCACTGCCACCCATTCTTCCACTACCTAACTCGTACACTAGATTTGACTCCGATGTCGACAAGTCCGACAAAAGCGAGACTACCACCAAAGCTATAGTCCCCTTCGACCCCCATCCCCTCACGCTCTCCAACCAATTTGACGTTCTTGATTTGGGAGAGACGGAAGCCCAATTGGAGTCAGTATACCCCCAACACGATCTCGCCCTCACCGAGATAGCACCCAACCTCCCTAACTTGGCAGCGAGTGAGGCTACAACCGTCGCCAGCGAGGCTGAACTTACATGCACCATGGTGGACCAAGTCGAAGAAGCTCTTGCCATCCTCGGGCCTGATCAGGTTCGGAGAGGCCTACAGATCCAAGCAGCGGGCTGCCCACTTCAGCATTCCTTTCTAGAGATTGGAAGCTCCAGCGACTTCCTAGCTATTCCGTCAGAGGAGCCCAACTGGGACTCCGCTAGGGAATTAGTTGACCCAGCGGTCGACCCCATCTTGGACGCTGCCAGGGTATCGATCAGCCTCCACTCGGACCCACTCGAGCAACCCTACCGAATTAACCCCTCCTCGACAAAAGCAGAAGCATCAACCTCGTACGGGATCCAGGTCCAGCTTGGAACCGCGGAGACCACAACCATCCAAACTAGATCCGCTGCCAAGCGGAACAAAAAAACCACCACCCAAACTCTTTAATGATAAACATCCTATCCTGGAATGTTCGCGGTCTGGGGAACAAACCTATATTATGGAGGGTCGCCACCTGCAAAAAATCCATAAGATTGACATCCTTATTATCCTTGAACCCAAAATCCTCCCCAGAAGACTCAAATCCATCCAATTGTAGCTGAACCTCCCCACCGCCATAGCAGACAGACACGACATTTGGATCCTTGGCACTCAGGATGTCAACATCGGTATCATCCAGAAAACTCGACAGGCCATCTCCTGCTGGGTGGAACACCCAAGGCTCCCCGAGCGTGCAATCCTCTCGGCGGTCCACGGTAACTGCGATATTATCGAGCAGAATTAATTATGGAACGATCTCCTCGACACTCACCTGTACCACATCAACTCCCCTTGGCTTTGCATCGGAGACTTCAACGCTATTACCTGCAGAGAAGAGAAAACCGGAGGCCGTCCACCTCCTTTGCCGGCCATGCAAGACTTCAATAACTTTATCTTCAACGCTCATCTTACCCCTCTCCAGTTTTCGGATAATGCTTTCACCTGGTGTAACATGCAAGAAGGTGACTGGTGCCAATATTCCTGTCTCGACAGAGCCCTTACGAACGACCTTTGGCACGGCATGGGAATCTCCACCAAGCTATCCCATCTCAACTCCTCCGAATCCGACCACGCCCCGCTGCTGGTAGAGATTAAAAGTAATACCAATCCCCCCAAAAAGAAATTTCAGTTACCCTAATTCTAGATCGAGCACCCCCAATTTTTGGGTATCGTCGAAGAAGCATAAAATAGCGAAGACTCTCCCGACCCCCTTACCCGGGTGAGCAAAAGCTCAAGGCTACGAGGACAGCCTTGTCCAGTTGGAGCAAACTTTCCTATGGGGACATCTTCCAAGCCGTGCGGACTGCTGAAGACGACGACATCCGAGCTGAAGCCATATTCGTTTCGGATCGTTCCCCGGCGGCCAGGATTACCTTGAACATCACCAAGGCTATGCTCAAATTCAGGCTCAAAGTAGAGACTGACTTCTGGAAACAGAAAGCGAGGTTGAAATGGGATAGTGACGGGGACAAAAACTTGAAATACTTTTATGATTGCATCAACGGCCGCAGACGGAAGCTTACGATCCACCAAACTACGGACGAAAATGGAAACATCATCATCGACCAAAAGGGCATCCATGAAGCTGCCACAAAATTCTACTCCAAATTATTCACCAAAGAGACGGTCCACAAAGACAACGCCTTTCTTGATCAAATCCCCTATCGCATTGACGACACCTACAACACCCAGCTGGAACGTCGTCCCACTGACCAGGAAGTGAAAGACGCGATGTGGGCTCTGAACAAGCACAGCGCTCCAGGTCCTGAAGGATTTTTGGGGGTATTCTTCCGTACGTGCTGGGACATTATCAAACAGGACATCATCTAAGCTGCTATCACCTTCTTCGAAGGAGCCACTTACCCCAAAGCCATCTCCAGTGCCAACCTGATTCTCATTCCGAAAAAAGATAACCCGGAGTCCTTTCGCGACTTTCGTCCTATCAGTCTGTGCACTTTCACTAACAAGATTATCACCAAGATCATAGCTACCAGAATGGCAGGCCTTCTCCCCAAGATCATCTCTAGTGAGCAAAGTGGGTTTGTCCGTAGGAGAAACATCCAAGACAATATCATGCTAGCCCAAGAGTTAATCACCTGTATGAAATTTCTTGTCAGAGGAGGCAACATCGCCGTTAAGATTGACATAGAAAAATCTTAAGACAGACTGGATTGGCAATTTATGATCTGGGTCTTCAGGGCATTTAGCTTCTCTGAAACCTGGACCAACACGGTGTGGAGATCCATCAGCAACTCATGATTTTCCACAGTCATTAACGGTCACGTCGAGGGATTCTTCAAATCCTGCCGCGGGGTTAGACAAGGCGACCCTCTATCATCCACTGTCTTCATCATTGCGGCAGATGCCCTAAGTAGGAACCTCAATAACATGATCACCGTCCCGCACTTCCAACAATATCATACAGCCAACGGATGTCCTACCATCACCCATCTGGCATTTGCTGATGACTTACTCATCTTCTCATCTGGGGACGAAGGAGCGGTTCAAGTGGTCCATAATACCCTGCTGCGATACTCCATTTGCTCAGGACAGAAAATCAATCCATCCAAAAGCGTCATCTATGCCCACCACAACATCAA
>JANAVB010013600.1:2287502-2315002 GCA_029216955.1 Iris pallida | reverse complement strand
CCAGGCTATGTTGCGACTTAACCCTTATAGATTGATTAATTAATTATGTATTAATTAAGATTATGATTTTAGCAGACCCGGTTGTGCAAATTTGGTCCGAACGGGACCCGAACTAAGCTCAAGCCCAAACAGGCATATATTGAGGCCAAAAATGTCTATGTAGGTAGGTAGATGTGTATATATTCGTATTGGCAGTCCATTTTTTAGCCTAGTGATAAATTCTATAGTAGAATATTTAATATTGCATATTAAGTATTTTATTTCTGTTATTATTATTATTGCTATTAATTGTAAATATATATACATATTTATTACTAGCTGTTTTCCTATCTTCTAACAAATAAATATAAAGGGGTAATTAGGAATATAAAGTGTATATACATATATATATATATATATATATATATATATATATATATATATATATATATATATATATATATATATATATAGTAAAATATATATATATATATATATATATATATATATATATATATAGTAAAATATATATATATATATATATATATATTTATATTTATATATATATATATATATATATATATATATATATATATAGTAAATATATAGATATATAAATGTGTGTATGAAAAAAAAATTATATATGTGTGTATTTGTATGCATATATAAATATATACATATGTGTGTATTTGTATGTATATATAAATATATTACATATGTGTGTATTTGTATGTATATATAAATATATTATATATGTATGTGTATGTATATACATATATATAATATATGTGCTAATAGAAATGAAAGCAGCAGCAAAAAAAATATTAATATATATATATATATATATATATATATATATATATATATATATATATATATATATATATATATAAATATATATATATATATATATATATATATATATATATATATATATATATATATATATAGTAATATATATATATATATATATATATTATATATATATATATATATATATATATATATATATATATATATATATATATATATATATATATATTATATATATATATATATATATATTTTTTACTATATATATATATATATATATATATATATATATATATATATATATATATAAATATATTATATATATATATAAATATATATATATATATATATATATAAATATATATATATATATATATATATATATATATATATATATATATATATATATATATATATATATATATGTGTGTGAATGAAAAAAAAATTATATATGTGTGTATTTGTATGCATATATAAATATATTACATATGTGTGTATTTGTATGTATATATAAATATATACATATGTGTGTATTTGTATGTATATATAAATATATTATATATGTATGTGTATGTATATACATATATATTATATATGTGCTAATAGAAATGAAAGCAGCAGTAACAAGCAATCCCGACCCCAGCCCAAGTAAAGCGCCCCAGAGCCGCCAGGAAGCCCATACCGAGCTAATTCAACCCATACCCGAGCCTTCCTCTACGCTCGGTTGCATATAAGATCGAGAGAGAGAAGTCTCTCCAAATAATCGACTAAAACCCTAAACCCTAGACGTCGAGCACCGCCGTGCGCGCTGCCGCGAGCCGCCACCGGCCGGCCAAGTCCGTGCGGACCGTGCGCACATGCGCGAGATAGAACAGCAGCACCAGCAGTGCAAGCCCGTCTTTACGGTAAGATCCCTCTCTCGACACTCCACCATTTCACGAACCGTAAATTGATTTGGAAAGCCAACATAACCACCTCGAAACTCCAGTAATTGGATTTCGTATGGGTTGCACGACCAGTCCTTGAGATCGACCCGAAGTCGGTCGAAAACCTGTTCAAAAATGGAACACGAAATCGTCCATGAACCCACATTAGAATATCGATTCCGATCGATCCAGTAACCGTTTAGAAATTCTACTTGAACAAAGTTATAGACAACATATAGGGCTTTACGACCCATTTCAAAGAAGTCGATTTCATCGACTACGTGCCGAGAAATCGGATCCCAAAGTTACCAAAAACCTGTTTTAAAATCAATAAAATCCTTCGATACGACGTGTGTCCCGCCAAACCGGGCGACGTGGTCGAGAACTGAAAGCATCGAAAGGTTTGTATCGGCTTCGTGGACGTGTGGGCTTTGACGGAATTCAAATTGGTTGCGTGTGCGCGACAAATTTGATGCGTATCTGTCGAAATTTACTGTATCGACCTCTGTGCAAATTTCTCAATTATTTTGTGCACGTTCGTCATATCGAGACGAAACTTGTGCCAATAGGACCGTATCATTTTTCTGGTCCTGTATGCCAAGTTTGGTCCGATTCTGAGACAGTTGATCGGATCGCCGTTTTGCGGGCCCCACGATCCGATTCAGCGGGCAATTTTGTGCACGGCCCACCGGAATCCAACTTCAGATATACGGTTGGGTTCGTATCATCAAAACGAATCTGTAGACTTGTAGTTTGAAGACTTTAGAGACCATTGACTCTGGCACGCTTTTTGGTGCAAAGCAGGTCCAACGGTGGATACCATTTTTGCCCAAAATTAGCGTTTTGCCCCTGTATCTAGAATTGGACTTAAGGACAGGCAATCATAGCTAATTTGACTATTTTGAGAATGTTGTCAATGTCTGTTTCAGCTTTCGGAGACAGTTGTGATGATTTGGACTTTATGGCTTAGTAGTTGACTATATTATGTTGGATCTGCGCGCAAACTCCAGGCAAGATACCTTGCCTCCCTCTATAGTTTAATTCCATGTTTATAGTTTTCATGTTATTATTGTATTATCATTAGATACTCTATTTGTTGTAGATTTTATACGATTTATTAGCTTTCTATTTGACTTGATTTATCTAGTTTCTACATGCCGTGTTTACCAGTTTATGGTCTTGCTTGACTTGACAGTGTAGTTATACTGGACTTGACTGTGTCTTGACTGAGTCATACAGCTTATCTCACCAGTACCTTGCTTGAGTCGTGTCATAGAACGAGTATGTGTAATTGAACTGCTAAATCCTTGTTATCTGTTTTCCTCAACCAAAGAGTCCACACTCGGGACGAGGGTTGATCAATTGCACAGAGAGTCCCCACTCGGGACGAGGGTGTTTGCCTGGATCTGTTTACATCCGTAAGTCCACATTCAAGATGTAGATGGCGATTATTTGCACCAGAGAGTCCACACTCGGAACGAGGGTGTTAACTTGACTTGCACCAGAGAGTCCATACTCGGGACGAGGGTGCCTTGCCGTAAAGTAACCAGAGAGTCCACCCTTGGAATGAGAGTTAGTACTAACCAGAGAGTCCACACTCAAGACAAGGGTTAGTGATTAGTTCAAACCTGTGAGTCCACTCGGGGCGAGGGTTTTGTATTCCATTGATCTCGTATTCGCTTGTTCATCCAGCAGTTCAGTTACGTATAGTTATTCTTGTACTCCAGTTCATAGTCACCTGTCAGTAGCCACTTGTCGTTAGACACTTGTTAGCAGTTTGGTCGTAGTCTCTTGCTCTGTTAAGTGTCGTTCCTTGTATATATCTTGTTTATATTATCATGCATGATTAAACTGCTAGATAGGCATATTTTTATGTATCTTGCTATGTCCCCTGAGGACCTGATGATCTCTTCAGATTTAGCGATTGCAAGGAGTTAGTTAGCAGAGCGGGATGGTAGATGATTGTGATGCATGATTCAGGTATTTGTCGGTGATATTACATTTATTATCCAGCTCGTGTTTTCCTTTCATTATCATACGATATCCTATTTATTGATTCAGTTTATAGACTCTTGTCATATTCTTTGGAGTCTTATCGAATATTTATGCTAGTGGGCTGCAGACCACGACTCATAGTGTTCATTCATGTTTTATATTCTTATTGTGGATTGAGATATAGATTAGCCTTGCCATGATTAGACCCATTACATAGTCCAGACAGCGTTTACGTATTCGAGATGGGCTGGAGTTCGCTCGATACGTAGATGGCTTGCTCACAAGCTCACGTCCGAAAAGCGGGTGCGGGTCGTGACAGTTTGACAATAGCAAGATTCTTCTTTTTGACCCGGATTATGAGAGACTTTGGAGTACTTTTTGGAGTAGTACGTCCTTTGACTCGGATAACCAGGAGACTGTCACTGGCTGGTTAACTAACTTCAGCTTCATCGTCAGTTTCGTTGCCGTCATCTTCGGAGGACTGAGATTGATAAAGTACCGAATCTCCATAGTTGGCTTCAATACCCTTAAAAGGATCGACATCGCCAAACTTTGTCTTTACGATGCCATCACCGTTGACGTACTTGAAGCACTGGTGAAGGGTAGAAGGAACGATCATGTTCTCATGTGTCCATGGACGTCCCAACAAGATGTTATTGGACACATTGGCATCGTTTAAATAGCAAGAAACCTCTGTTCGGAGATCACCAATCTGGCACTTGAGACGGATCTTGCCCAGCGGATGACTTCTTCCAGCATTGAAAGCCATGATAGTTGTATTGGTTGCAGACAGCATGTGCAGAGGGATCCCTAGAATTTGGATTAAATTTTTAGGGAGGATGATGAGGGAGGAACCTGGATCGATATGCATATGATCCACCTTAATTGCTCCGATATACCCTGTATAGTACAGAGGTCTATCATGGCGATTGTTTTTTAGTAGCACGTCCTCTTGTGAAAAGGTGATGTTGGGCACCACTTCCATAGTGCTATGGCAGTGAAGACAGGAGACTGGATCTTCAGTGGGGGCTTTGACTTTAGCGAGATAAGAGCCGGCATGTAGTAACGCCTCACTAAAAGCTTTACGCGTATCTTTGGAGAGTCGCAGTAGATCGAACAAAGATAATCTGGCAGGTGTATTGGCCAGCTATGCTAGTACATCAAAGTTGTATGGCCGATCCATGCCATCGGGAGTTAGTGCCTTCAGAGACTTGTCGAATCGCGTCTCCTTCTGCTTAGCTTTGTTGGCAATTTAGGACTTAGATGGACCAGCTTCTGAACTTGTGGGGGCAGCTTGAGAAGGCACTACGTCTTCTTACGCGGGGTCATAAGTCCATAGGTAAGTCTTCCCGGATCGCGTCTCGCCAGATAGAACTTCGTAAATGGGAGAAGACACCATATGGCATGACTTGTATGTCTTGCTCCTCTTTGCTTTGGAAGGCACCACCCCCTGCGTTATTTCTTGCACAAGGTCTGGATGGACCCACATGATCTCACCATGTTCTGTCGTGAGTGGCACCAACGTTGAGTCGCGAGCTGGCGGCAGGTTGACGACTTCCATTACTGCCTTGGGAATTAGGACTATGATGTCTGGGACTTCTGTAGAAGGAAAGTCACCAAATTGAAGAGAGATCATGTTAGAAGATACGACCTTGTCTTTAGCTTCGAGGTTGATTACTTGGCTGTCGATAAGCTGTTGTATCTTCTTCTTCAGGACGATGCAATCCTTGGTAGAATGGTGCACGTACTGGTAATAAAGACAGTACTTGGGATCGTTGAGTTGGTTTGCCTCCGCAGGACGTCGTGGTGGAGGCAATGTCAGTTTATTACCCTTCATCAATGTGTGAAAAATGGTAAAACATCATCTTCGTCAAAGGAAAAAGTCTCATTGGATTTGTCGGGAGCGCCCTGAGAATTGGAAGCTCCCTTGGAAGTGTCGACCTTCAAGACTTCTTTCCCTTTACCCCCACGGATAGGGATAGTTTGGGGGTGCTTGCTTTTGTCCTCAGATTTGGGTGTCTTCAACCCCTGCAATTCCAGATTAGAACATCATTCTCAGCAGCATCAGCAGCCCCGATGAAAGTGGGCCATGTATCATACTTATGTATACCCAGACAGAACTTTACTGTAGAAAGGAAGTTATGCTGACAGGTATCCATGAGCTCTGAGTCTGGTATGCCGAAGGGCATCTTCAATACTAGTCGCCTGAAGCATTCGATGAAAGCAATAACAGACTCACTCCTCCTCTGCTTGGTCTCAATGAGGGTGGACATACTAACATGCATGCCACTCTCATAAAACCTGTTGAGGAATAACCTCTCCAAATCTTTAAAGGAGTTAATGCAACCGTCAGACAGACTGTAGAACCATTCAAAGGCTACCCCCTACAAGGTGCTGATAAATAGCTTTGACAAGAACGCATCATCTCTTGGTAAGTGCAGAATCTGCGTGTTGAAGTATGTCATGTATTGGCGAGGAGAAGTCATCCCGTTAAACGAATTTAGCGTCAATAGCTTGTAGTTAGGGAGGCAAGTAGCATTCTCCCATTCAGGAGGATAAGGTTGACATATCCCCAACTTCTGAAGCTCGTCTTTGTGTGAGATGGTATCGAGACGGGCAACAAGAGAATCAATTGCATCCTGCTGATTGAGCAGATGTTAAGAAATGGCTGCTGTATGGTTGTCAAGTGTTGTTGGCGAAGTACCACCCCCAGCATTTACGGGATTTGGAGGAGACGCTATGGAATGATACCCCTTTTGTAGTGAAGGAGGGTTATTGCTATGAGTCGGACTAGCATGTGTTGAGACGTTCGGTTGAGGTGGAGGAACAGCCCTAGCAGTTTAGACTGCCATGATACTGGTAAGCATATCAGTGATCTTGGCAAATGCTATTTCAAGACTCTCTAGCCACTTGTTGGTCTGATCACTGGCTTCTTCAGATCTCTCTCCATTCGCCATGTATGCAAATAGCGTACGAGGATGAATAGAGGAAACAGTACAATTGGTGCTGATACTGTCTATCTCTGAGTTGAAAAGGCCTCATCTTCAGGCAGGGGAGGTAGATAGTCACCGTCGGACTCAAAGAGGTCATCATCATCTGGAAGGCTACCCCCGGTATGATAGTCGTCAGCCTCAGATTTTGAGGGAATACTACCCCAGCTGAAGGAATACTACCCCCAGCTGAGGGAACATCACCCCCTGCTTGAGAGTCCTCGCCATCTATATGGAGTCTCATCCTTGACCGAGTACCCATATAGACTCCTTCAGATGTAACAGCTCGCTGGCTGTTTGCTGGCAGACTTCTTCTTCTTCTATTCGCAGAATTGAGAGAAAAGGTTGGGTTAGTTGTCCACCTTCTTTGATTAGGGCTCCCGTAAGGAGAACCCCATGAAGCCATGTTGGATGAAACATATAGCAGCTTTTCATCATCAGAGCGTTGCAGTCGTTAAAACATGGACTACCTCGGAGGTACCTTCGTTGCTTTGGAGCAGCAACAGTTGATGACAATACTGGTACACGGATGTATGCCATAAATTATAGTATCCTCCCTCGCTTTACGCTTATAATTTATCATGTCACGTAAATCGACGGAAGGGAGTTATGCCTTAAAACCTATGTCACATGCATCACCGAGCTTTGCATATGGGTTTGTAAGGGAAGTTGGCACATCCGAACTTAGTTCATGTGCAGGGGCAACCCCCACACCTAAGTTCCATGATGACCTTGAAGATAGTCGCATGTTATACGTGTTGGGGCCTGTCTTTTTGCTGTGGACGCATAGACCCTAGAGCATGCCCTTAGACGCATACTTTCCTGAAGTCCTGGCAGCATGCCTGGCCTTCCTGGATGTGGGCGCATAGAATGGGTCATTAGAGCCTGGGCGCATGGCCCTGGGCGCATAGCCTATTGAAGACAGAAATCCTCTGACCAGAGTAATGTGCCCACATACTGCCTTGGGCACATAGCTCTGGGCGCATGCTTTGGCAAACAACATTGTTTTCTCCCAGTTTTGCCTTCTTCGTTTACTAGCTTCGCTGAGTTTGTCCAGAGCATCGAACACTTTGATTCTTGGCATCGTAGTATTTTTCTTAGCCAAGTCTCGAGTGTTGAACACTCTGTTGTTGATTGCACAGGAGGAAAGTCGCTGGGCTAGTAGAGCCCGGAACGGCATGCGCCTTCTTCGCATTGGAAGCTCCTGTGGAAGGGTTATGCGCCCCCATGACAGAGTTCGCCTTCGGTTGCATATATTCTATAATACTGGCAGGATATGCAACACGAGCCTTCGGAAGCCAAGTCTTGTAAGACTTGTTTTGCTTTACTGATTTTGAGGGAGTAGAGTCGTCCCTCGAGAGCATCTCTTCGAACGCATGTTGATCGAACTTCACGATCAACATCATCTGAGTGCTCCCCACTTTATCGGTATCGGATTGCGTCACCACCTTCTCGTCAGAGGAAAAGATAGTCCCCAGCAGAGTCGCCATTTTTATGGACACACAAAAAAAAGAAGAAGAAGCACTGTCTTTTCTTATTGGCGTAAGGCACCACAAATCGAGTACGCCTGAGAGATCCTGTACTGAGAATCCCCAAGTACAAAAATAATTCTGGGGAATGGGACAATGGAGATCGAACAGCAGTTGCTCCTTTACTCCGTTGACACTCCGATTTACAAAAGTTAGAGAAAACCTAAGAAAATTGCTAACTCTCGGCTCACTGACAAGAAGGGCAGCAATTTGGCTCTTGAAATGCTCTCGGTTCTGTGTTTTTGAAGAGGCATGAGACCTCTATTTATAGTCGTTTTGTACTGAAAACGGCTATTATGCGCACACAAAAAAAAAATTTCCTGTGGGCGCATAGTCCTTCTTTGGGCGTATAGGGTGTAGGCACATAAAGACTGCATGATCGTGGGGTTGCGTGGATGCATACTTCGGCGCAGGACTGGTCGTGGAGACTGACGTGGCCGCATGCTTCGGTACACGACTGATCGTGGATTTTGACCGAGTCGTGGAGCTCTCCTGACTTGGGCGCATAGTGTGGAAGAAGGCTATGCGCCTCCGTATGGAGGAGCAATGTGGGCGCATAGGTACTACTCCACATAGAGTTTTGTATTGAGATTGTTTGCCACTCTCTGGCTTTGGCGCATAGCTTGCTTTCTTGTCTTGGGCGCATAACCTTTCCTGTCTTGGGCGCATAACTACCTCTGGCTTGGACGTATGGTACAGCAGTTGGTGCTGCGGTTGCACGACTGTTGGCACAGGGTGCGCACGGTGCGCAGGTGGCACAGGTTGCACGTGTGGCATACGGTACGCAGGTGGCGCAGGTTGTGCGTGTTGCACAGGTGGTGCTGTACGTATGTTGCGTTAGTTGTGCTAGTGGCACTGTGTGTACGGTGCACAGGTTGTACTATTCACGCTATGTGTGCGGTGCGTGCGTGGCGTATTTGGCGCTGTGCACGTATTGTGCAGGTGGCTCGCGTAGTGCTCCATTTAGCTCAGATCGTGTCTGTACATGATTGAGTAGTTACAGCATGTCCAAGATGGTTTCTTCCTACATTCCAAATATGTTGTTAACTAGGTAGTTGCAGTACGGCCTGTATAAGCTTCTCTGCTCTCTCTATCTCGGTACATAAGTGGACACCGGCGTTCAGAACACATTCCTTATGAATTTCACAGAGTTTGAGAGAGAATGGAAGCAGAGCACCACCGCCACTTAGCGCAGGAGTCTGTGTGCTATCCGAGGAGTCAGAAGGCAGAGTGTTCCAAAGTTCTCCATCAAACTTGCTGGTTTCTGAAAGCTGTTCGTGTGGGGCGAATCAAGCTTTGAGCGCCAGTGATCATTCACCCCATGTCACGACCTGCACCCGGAGTAGGGGCACGAGTGCGTGACAACGTCCCAGCCTATGCTGTAGAAACGGCGTAGAACGCTGTCTAGGTCTACTATCTAACAACAGTTATAATATCAAAACCTGTCGAGAATGGTCAACTCTGAACAGAGGACAAGTAATGACAATATAATATACTCAATCACAAACTCTAAGAAAGATAGATGATACTGAAAGATAAAGACAACAAGATAAAAAAATATCATCCAGAAGATCCAACGCAGAAATAATACAAGTCCAGAGTCAACAATCTCAAATACAAATACTAAAATAATAACAAGCCAAAACGTAATCTAGAGACAAAGTCCAGTACTAAACTAAACTAGCTAAGCTACACTAAAGCCTCATCGGCTGGAACTAACCCCTGCTGAACTAGGGTCTTCTAGTCTAAGCCAACTATGTCATGGGGACCGTAGTAGGTACGACACTCCTCCTCGCCATAATCTATAAAATTTTGTCAACATATCCAGTCAGGATGGAACGAACACAAATCTCCAATAACAGTTCTAGTTAGGCGATATTGAAAATGTAGCAGTAAATAGAGAGAATATACAAGGTAAAGTGGTACGTACATGGATCATGGTAAGGCATATCAAGAATGTAAATAAATATAAGAGCAAGAGAACAGTGTATATCATATACGAGAATCAGGAACTACTATCTATGTGAGTTTAGCACTAGTTTCAACATGTGATAGGCTTAGGAACTTGCACAGAAATAATGGTCGGGCTAATCATATGTGTGGTGTATGATTAACACTTATAGGAAAAACAATATCTTGCACAGGAAGGATTTTATCACATATCTATGCTAATAACCCCGCCTCTAACTAGTACAGTGGATCCAACCATGCCACGTCATTACACGTATTCTCTGAGAAGGTTGCGAGCCCCTCACAGGAATCGTGTCTATACAATGTACGAAAAATAAGGAGTCTTGCACAAGGTATACTAAGGAGTACGAGGAATAACATCTCATGACGGGATCCAGACAAATACCAATCCGTGTGAACAATGTGTCAAGAGAACAAGGATATCTAAACTAAATACAAGAACCATAGGCAATATCATAAAACAGAAATATTATCAGAGAATGTACTCGCCTGAGATCCGTTGGAAATATGCCAACAATGTGTCGAGGCTCATAGTAAAGTCACAAACTTAAAAATGAGGTATGCATGAGTTAAATAGGGTTTAACAGTGTATGGCATATTTCTAGTGTATGCTATACAAATCTAGATCAAACTTAGTCAAACTTAGTCACACCAAGTCATACTAGGTCAAACTAAGTCATACTAGGTCTAACAAAGTCAAACTAGGTCATGCTAAGTCAATCTAAGTAAACCTAAGTCATAATAAGTCAAGGTAGGTCAAACAAAGTCAAACTAGGTTAAGCTAAGTCAAAATAAGTCAAACTAGGTCAAGCTAAGTCAAACTAAGTCAAACTAGGTCAAATAAGGTCAAACCAAGTCAATCTAGATCATACTAGGTCAAGGGTTAAGCTACAGTTAACTTTTGGTCAATTGGTCAACTCCTAGTCCATTTTAGGCCAAACTAGGCTAATGGTTGACTCATAGTTGACTTTTGGTCAATTGGTCAACTCTGGTCAACTCCTAGTCCATTCTAGGCCAAATGTTGACCCAATGTTGACTTTCAGTCAAAACAGTCAACTTTGGTCAAAACAGGGTCAAATCTAAGTCAAACATCCTATTTCTAACCATTACCTACCAAGACACCATATACCTTGGTCCTATTAGTATCCCAATGCCAATACCTTGATCGGAATCTAATACCTTAGTTTAGGTATAAATACCTTAGTTCCAATACACATACTTAGATATCTAGTACCTATCTATATACCCCAAGCTTCTAGCTAACCAATATCTTAACATCTAACCTTAGTATCCTAGACAAACCCAATACTTTGAAGGTAACCCAATACCTTACCCTAATAAGGTAAATCTAATACCTTGCCTTAACATAGGGTAAACTCATTACCTTGGAGGTAATTCCAATATCTTAGCCTACAATAGGGTAAACCACTATACCTTGGTGAAGGTAAAACCAATATCCTAAGCTACCAATATTAGAATCCTAAGATACAAATTCCTAGTATCCCAAGATACTATCTATCTACAAACTAACCACTATCTAACTTAGAAACTAACATAGACTAACATCTAAGATATCTAACATGTCTAGACACTAACACAATATCTAACTAACACAACATATCCTAATATCTAATATCTATGGTATCCTAAGATATCCCAAGATATCTCAAGATACCACTTGGTATCTCAAGATACCAAGTACCTTAACTCTACATATTAATATGTAACTTAATATCTAAAACTAAGATACTATACATATCCAATATATATCTATCTAAACTCTAAGCTATCATATAAAAAACACACACTCTAATACACTACCATCTAACATATAAACTATCTAATTTATATCCACTAACCTCAATCTAGACACTAACTTATTACTAACCATCTAACCAACTATCTTATACTTCTAGTATCCTTATCCCAAGATACTAACTAGTAGTAGGATACCAACATTTATTTTCTAACTAACACTAACATATGTAACTAACTAACTAACTTACCTTTAAGATACTAAACTAGGACACTAACACACACACACACTAGCTATGAACACACACACTAGCACACAAAGGGGGGAATGGAAGGCTGCCTACTGCATCCTTCATGCTGCTGCTGCTGCTGCTGCTGCTGGGTTAAGTGGGGCAACATGCTGCGACTGCTGCTACTGCTATGGAGATAGCAGTCCCCTTGCTACTGCTGTTATTAGGGGCAGCAGTCCCCTCCCCCATCTCCTCTCTACTCCTCTATCTATCTACCTACCTATCTATCTATTTATCTATCTATCTATCTATCTATCTATCTATCTCACACACATAATCCCAAATCCTCCTCTATCAAAAACACATACACAACTCACTATCTATCTCACCAATACATCATCCCCTTTCCACAAACATAGATAAAAATACGTATCAATTCCACCCCTCTCTACAAACACACATACAAATACATCCCTCATCTCACCTCATATTATCTCCTCTCCACAAACACACACACTTCTCATCTCATCACCCTCTTCTCATCACACTACAAACACACACACTCTCAAATCTAACACAACACATTCTTATATCCCTCTCACAAACTCACAATTCACATATCTAAACACACCTATAACCATATCAAATCCTTACCCTCTCAACACACACACCACCACACTTTCAAGACACACAATACCACACTCCCACATAGACACACAACACCACATACATATCAAAACTCCCCAAAACAGTCCATAAAATAAATATATATACCAATATTTGATATCTCTATAAAAAAATATGATTTGTGGGTCAAAATACATAGATATATACATAGGTATCCATATGAAAACTCTATGGGACATTCTAACCATGGCTAATATACTCTCTAACACATCCAGAACTGAAATTAAAAGACAAATAAGCCTATGCGGCATAAACACAAACACATGGTATGCCCCTTTGGAATCTCTCCATAGGGGACACCAAACCAATCCCAAACTCCGAAAGAGGACTCAAAAGAGCCTCTAAAATATTTTTAATAGTGGTTCATGCATGGGAGTGATTCCTATGGGTTCAAATCATTCAAAAATGCAAGGTAACATGAATTAGAGAGAAGGTTTTACTTATTGGGAGTTGGATCCCAATAATTTAACCCAAGGACACGGTTTCGACACGAAAACTCCTTGAAAATGGACTTCTCTCCTTGCTTCTTGCTCTCCACTCCAAGCTTGCACCTCCTCCTTGGTAGATTAAGGGGAATGGAGGGAGAAAGACTTGATTTGGGAGATGCAATCCCAAGGGAATCTCTCAAGTTTGGAGGTGAACTCAAAATGGAGAAAAGAGGCTACAAATAAAATGAAACAATGAAGAACCCCTCACCCTCATGGCCGGCCACTATAGGAGCCCTAAATGGGTTTGTAAATATCTAGGATGCCTTCATCTAGTCTCTCTTTGGTCAACTTAAGTCATGCATAGGTTTGGGGTCAAAAGGGTCAAGTTTTTAATCTCTAAATGACTAAACTTGTCATGTGGGTTTAGTCTAAATGTACTTGCCTAATGACATGAGTTTGTGGGCCATGTCTAACTAATCTTTGGGTCCCGACTAGAGTCTAAACTACCCGGATAACTAACACAAGTCAAATTAGACAAAACTCAAACCCGGCTAAACTAATCCCCAAAATACAATATTAATAAATAAATATTCATCAATAATATTAGAATATCAAAAATAAAAAATTTATCCTCAATTTTGAAAATAGGCAGTTACACCCCAGCAGGTTGTTCTTCCATCCATTGTCTGTCATCGCTGCTGCTGCTAGCAATTCGATTAGTACCTTCTTTTTAGAAGTACCATATTCGTTTGCTGCTGTTATGATTTTTTTTAGATTTTTGTAACCTAGAATTTTCGAAGGATTTCTGTTGTACACTTTCTTTGAAGTGTTGCATTTAAACGTTGTTTTTACAATCGTTTCATTTCTCAGTTTTCTATCGAAAATTATGCCCCGGGACTAACAATATTTGCATTAATTGTCTACACGTGCTTGACCTAACCTTTTGGGAAGGTCGAGGATGTGCTCGTGGATAGATGCATGTAGTTATGCCCTTTGTTGGTGTCCTAGAATGGCATGAAGTCGAGACTAGCTCGCTTAGAATTCTATGATGATGAAATAATATGGGTTAATGACTCGGCGCCGAGTCGAATGAGAATTACTATTATTTAATTAACCAATTTATTTTATTCCTTTATTACTATTATTTACTATTTAGTTATTTCTTTAGTTAATTTATTTTCTAATTTAGCTAATTATTGAAGGCTATCACGTACTAGTAACAACTGCTAGTTTAATTTAGGAATACAATATAGAAAATTGAAAATTTTAGGACAGGGAGGTTACACTAACTCCGTCAATGATAAGAGGGAGACATCCTCTCGAGCTTTATAATCAAACTCACACTCCAGTAGATAAGAGTTAGGTGCTTGAGTTGCTCGACCTTTTTGGAGTCGTAGAAGTTGTAGATTACTTCCAAAGCATCAGGAAGGATTGGTACTAAAAATAAAATTTGTAGAAACAGGGAGAGTGGTTAGCCTGCTTGGGTGGTCAAAACCACCGTTGTTCAAAGCGATGTTTGACACTTTTTTCTTGATCAATTCGCTCCAAGAACAAACAAGTTCCGATTGCGTACACTTAACAATCGAACTTCTGGAACGCTCCAAAGTATCACCTCCCTTCTTTGCACTCTATAACTATAATTTTTCCAAAATTATAAGTCATATTTATTTATTTATTTATTATTGCTAAGATTAATTAGTTTCTATTTAGTGATTAGTTAATTCATCCTAATTAGTTTTTAGTTTAGGGTTAACATATGTTAAGGTTAATGAAAGTATCATGTTTAGGTTAAGAATTAATCTTGGATTAGAAATATCTAGATATTTCTCACCTCTTCCAAAACAAATATCTTCATTCCACCTCTTCAAACCTAAAGATCAAGGGAGGCTTCCATGAGAAGCTAGCCATCTCAACCTCACACCTGACACCTCACACCCCCATCCACCAAGGCCACCCACCTGTAAACACCCCCATCCCTTCACTTCATGAAATCATTCCATTTTCTCTTCGGTCCACTTTTTCTCTCCAAAGTCATTCTTCCAAACTTCTTTTCGCACAACCCTAAACCCTTCCAAGGTGGAGCCAAAAGCTTGAAGGCTCAAGGAATTTGCTAGAGGAGCTTGAGACTAGAAGAAAAAGGTTGGGCTAGGCTTCTACATGTTAGTATTTAGATGAGAGAAGAAGAGGAAGGGAGGTTTTCCAGCAGCTGCAGAAAGTAGCAGCTTCAATAAGCTGAGAAGCTGCAGTAAGCAATAGGTTTTAGGGATTGCGTATTGTGCACCATTTTGTGTGCAAGTATGAGCGTATAAGTAGGATGCAAGTGAGTATCCTAAGAGTGTTAGTATATAGGTAATTAGTTAGTGTCAAGTATAGTTAGGGAGTTGTGTTTGTGAGGTAGTATCCTGTTACCTTAAGATTATTGGTATACCTTATGGATAGATAAAACCTACAAGTAAATGAGTTACCATGCTATGTCGATATTATATATATTTTGATAACTATAAGTGGTTCCAATTATCTATATAAAGGTATCATATAGGTAAGTAATTTAGGTAACTAGTGTAGGATACAAGTGAGTGTCCTTGAACATATTAGATACGTTGGTATCATAATTAGATATTGATATCAATATACCAATTATGAATACCTAGTTTAAACCCAATTAACATAGAAACCTAATAACTAGATAACTAGAATGTTTTATTTTCAAATCACCTATTGATACTTTAAATTCATAATATAGGTAACTTGGATCTAGATACGAATTCTGACCCGTATCACCCACTCGGGACGACAAGCGAGTACATTCTCTTATTGTTTTCAGTATTCGATAGCTTCTATATTTCATGTTCTAGTTATGTTTACTTGATTCTCGTCACGATTGATTCACGGTTGATATAATATGGATTCATCTCCAGGATACGTGTTTACATGTGTTGGTCATGTTGTTTATAATGACTTACTCTAGTTTATCTAGTTTTATTGTATCCAGACTCGAATCCATGAGTATTACTCGGTACAGCAAAAATACTAAGTAGAGATGTGATTAACCCATCTAGTTCATTTTTACTTTATCCAGACTACTAGCTAATCATAAATTCATGTATTGTTATGCCTTACCAATCTAGTTTAATAGCCATCGATATGAAGTGCCTTATACCTTAGTCGATCACAAATCTAACACATTATTCTAAATCACTTAGAACAGTCCAATTTTACTGGTCATTTCATTTCATGTTGTCACACCATGTCCCTTGCTTACTTGATTACTTGTTTTCTCTTTACATGTGACATACATGATTTCAGTCACATATGCTTAACATGTTTTATAGTCTCTACCATGTATTGGAACTGCTTTCATTAGTGTACTTTGCTTCAATGCTGACTGGATGTTAATATAAATAGGGGACGACTATGAGTACCGTTTCACTACTTATTACGTGGACCAGGAGGATCTTATTGCTGAGCTTGATCCTGCCCTACCAGAGGATCAGGAAGCCTTCACAGTGGAAATCCCGGCTGTGACTACTTTGTTTTTAGTATAGTTTTTAGACTATATCTTCTTGTCCGGATTTGTCTGCGGTAGTCTACTGTCCTTATGTTATGTTTGGATTTCGAGTTATCTTACCTAAACTTTGGACTTTAACTATAGATAATTCATTTATATTGATTGATCATTCTCGTGGTATCTTTCTTAGAATTGTGATTTGAGTACTATAATTGTTTTATATATATTTCGTGAGTTGTTGGATATTACTGTGTATTTTTAGACATCGTTCTACCACCAGTACTGCGACGTAGGTTGGACGTACCCACGTACTCATGTCCGATCATCAGGGCACGGGTTATGACATGTTTTTGTGGTGGCCCATGCAGGTCAGGTTTTGCAATTAGTGCGATTTCGTGTTAGTACTTAGGATTAGAGCACTATTACGAGCCTGTGAGATAATATAGAATGGAGAATATTCAAACAAATACTAGATGTCACGACCCACACCCGGATAATCGGGCACAAGTACGTGGGCCACGCCCAGCGTACGTCGCAGCATCGACGATAGTACACTATCAAGTATCCAATGACTATGTACAACATCTAGATGATCTATGATAATGAATGTATTCAAATCGCACCACAAACGACTAAGGAAGATATGAAATAGAAAGATATCAATAATATGAAACAGAGTCTACAAATGAATATTGAGATCCGTCCCTGCTAGCATCATCTTGTAGTCCAATAATGTGGGGCATAACAATTCCAAAAATTTGTCAACGGGTCCAGTTAGGATGGGAACGAATACATATCTCTGAAAGCAGTTCCAAATCATGGTAGAAAATATAGAGCTAGAAGTAGAATAAAGTACATGACATGCTGTAAAAAAAATACATGAATACAGGAGATATAGATAAGTAACTGAGTACCTAAAATATAATAGAGAATCTAAGAACTGTAATAAATATAAGTGTTTCAGAGCACAAGACAATTATGTAATCGGTTAGGTTTGTACATGATGATTCTACGGTAATTCAATTATACGTGAAGGTATAATCAATATATACATGATTACACTATGGGATTTAATCACATAACCACTTCTACTCTCCCTACCCCAATCAATACACAAGGATCCAATCAAATTATGTTACGTACTTGATTGTTAGTTTGAAGATGAAGCACATATGAATATGAGAGTACATGAGAGCACATGAGTGTACATGAAGAATACGAGTACAAGGAGTACGTAATGCATATGATAAAGTACATGAACATGAAATACCCGATACACCCGGTAAGGGGATAACATCTCATGATAAGATCCATATAGTATCAATCCGTGTTAACAATTTGTCAGCATCACGTAAAGTAGTCTAGAGCAGACAATATAGATACTATCATGAATGAAAATAATCAGAGAATGTACTCGCCTTGATTTGGTTGGAGTCGACGTGTACGACACGAACGTTTTGACGCGGGACATGTACGATGCTATGCTCCACAAAATGGTCTCAAATGACGGTACAGATGATCCCATCGAGTCCAGAATAGCCCAAATAGCCTAGTTTGATATATTGGAGTTCAGGATCAGAGTTTGATATGATAATCGGGTCAAAAAATAGAAACGACTAAAATAGTCGTGATTTAATTAGAAGGGCAAAACATAACTAATATCAATATCCATAAAAATCTTTTATAATATTTATAAAGATAGATTTAGCTAATCAAGATATTTTTAGATATTATTTTGAGATTATAGGAAAGCATTCTAGTGACAAATATATTTATAGTTATTGACATATTAGCAAACTTGCTACCAAGAAAATATCAATATTATTATATAACTTTCAGAATAATTATTACTATCAAATAATAACACAAAAGTATATATACACATATATAAATATACCAAATCTTACACATACAACACATATAAAGTACGATTAGCTTATGATAATTACAATAGCAATAGAGAAAATCACACTCTAATATCTATGATCTTTATATAGAAAAATATTATACTATTTGAAAACTAGGTAGTCAAAATATTTATAGCTAATATTTGAAAATACTAAAACTCTATTGATAAAACTATTTAAATAAAAGTTTTTTAATAAAAGTTAACTAATATAACTGTCTGAAATATTATTACTAATAATATACTAAACATGTATGCAATATTTATACTAACATTAGTTATAAAATTATACATATATCATACTCACATTCCCATAAAGTTTTAATAAATATGGTATAATTATATATACATTTAAACCTAGCCCAACAGATTTAATTATAGTAAGAAATTAGTGACTGGGCTTTGAGCCCAGTCCTCAACAACAATATTAATTTTAAATATTACTACCCAGCCCACAACGTTGGGTTGAGCCCAACTTAAATCGGTTAAGGTTTTAACCTAACCTCTCTCTCCAAATTGAGAGAAGAAGCAGAAGCGGCCCAAATCAAAAGTAAGGTAAATAAAGAAAGAGGTGAGAGGGAAGGACATGGAAAACTTACAACGGGGTTTCTCGATGGAGGCGCGACGCTAGAGGAGGCTCGGATTTTGCCGGTGGGCACGGCTTAGGGAGGACGCGCCCCTGTGGATGTGGGCGGCAGAGCAGCGCCTGCGTGCGACGGTCGCTGAGCTAAGGGAGGAGGTCAGCCATGGCGGGTTCGGCCGCTAAGTCGGCGGCGATAAAGGATGATGCCGGTGGTGGCAGGTCTTTCTCTCTTCCTCTTTCTATCTTTCTATGTGTGTTTTGGTGTGGTGGTGGCGATGCCCAGGTGGTGGTGGCAATGGAAAGGGTGTCGCTGGAGGTGGCGTTGCCCTAACTTTGGGCCTACAGTGGCGATGGTGGTGGTCATTGTCTGGTACAGGGCGGTTGTGGAGATGATGAATGGTTGGTCGGAGCGGCTGTGTCCGCGGTGGTTGCGGTGGTTGAGGTGGTCGGTTGGGCCAGGGTTAAATCTGTGGCGAAGGCAGGGGTGATTTTCTGAACTGGTTGTGGTGACATTGGTCGGTTGGCCACGACGGCAGAGCCAGTGATGGTGGTGACTCCACTGGTGGTGGTCGGGAGAATGGATGGGGCTGGCCGGAGGGTCGAGAATAGAAATGTTGTATTTGGGGTTTGACGACTGTAGGAATATTTTGGGGAACAAAATGGGTTAGGTTTTCTATGTAGCTTTGGGAAGAGGGTCTATTTATAGGGGAGTGGGAGAAAAATCTTTAAAATGTACATGTAATAGAAATATAGAAAAATAGTGAAAATGCTAACTTGCTAACACACTAAACACTAACAATTTATTTTTGTTTATTATTTAGTTTAATTATTTAATGATAATTAGTTAGTAATTAAAATTAGAAAGGTTTGTAGCCAATTACAATTTAGCTACCGCCTTCCAAGGCCCTAGCCCACAATCTAAGCCTATGCTTGGTAGGTAATTGTTAGGACTGACATTGTTCCTAATCCGACGCGAAACGATATTATAATTACCAATATCGAAATCTTTAACAAAAAAATCATTATATTTCAATTACAAAATCTCATTAATATATTTATATATATATATAATACTAATTGTTTATAACTTATATAGTTTCCTGAAGTTGGCAGATAAACATATTAGGTAACTCCTCACAAAATATAGTTTTTACAAAACCAAAGACTGACAAGGACCGATAGCAATCACGGTCGAAATTATTTCTCAAAATTAGAATTTCATGTTCTTTCGAGATTCAAAAAATTCAGAATTTTAAAAATACAAAATTTAAAAAAAAATCCAAGAAATAAATTAACGGAGGTTACACTAGAAAAATTCCTATCTGATTTAAGATTTTCTACCTTCTGTCAAATTCTAAATATTTGATATCTTCAGTGTCATTTTAGAATAATTTTTAATCTTTTGTCTTATTCATAACTTGTATTTCCATAGGGTTTTCAGAATGGTACCCAGGACCAGAGCTCGTAGAACGTGAGAAACAGCTACCGAGCAATCATCGATCTCTCGACGTGTTACCCGGAGGGCGACTGTGAGTCTTCGAGCACTTCCTCTATTCCCACCTCAGAGGGGAGTGCCCGTCTCCTCACACCCAGGCGACATAACTGCCGAGGGGACTTAATTGTTCGAGCTTCTCCGAGGTATGATAGAAGCTCAGCGAATGCAAGCTGAGTGTAACACCCAGTTTTCCAGAAGAGGGTAATTTTGACATTTTTGGGGTATTTTAAATTTATTAGAATTTATTTGAATTTAAGGGAATTTTTAGGAATTATTTGGAATTGTTTGGACTAGATTGATTTTGACTAGTGTTGACCCTTGTAGACCAACATAGGAGCTAACCCTAGTTAGTATGGACTTGGTTAGGTTATGTGACTCTAGTCTAACCTAGCTTGACTTAAGTTAGTGGTAATTAGTTCATTAGAATTAAATTGAGGAATTAGGAATTTAATGGTTTGAGAAATGGCTTGTGATTTTACAAGTCATTTTATGACTTAACCTTATAGGACTAGCCACCTAGTGCAAACCCTAGTCTAGTCCACCATGGCTGGCCACCTCAGCCAACCTAGGGATTCCCCCACTATTTAATCTCTCCTAAATCTAGGGCTAGCCTCTTCTTTAGGAATTTATTTCAAGAGAAGAAAGAGGTGAGTCTCCATGTTCAAAAAACCATAGAAAATCCATTTTAGATCCTTTTTTCCCCCAAACAAGTTGCATTGGATCCTAATATTACTGTTCTTACTGTTATTGGAGTTTTATTTCAGTTTGAGGTTGGTTTGATTGGATTGGGATATCAAGAGAGGAGCTATTGGAAAGGGGGGTTTTTCTTGAAAGTTCATTAATAGGTAACTTCCTCATTTCTCCATGTAATTTAGATTTGTTTTCATATTTGGGAAGCCCTAGGAGTCCCCTAAGTGCCTGCATTAGTTTCGTGTCGGATTGCACCAGTTTCGTGTCCTATTTGGACACGTATCAGTGTCCCTAGGAATGTGTTTGTGTAAATGCCGCAAAGAAACTTTTTGGGTCATTTACGAAATCTATTTGAACAGAAATTGCTATTTTGTAGTCGCTTACCTATTTCTTATGGACTGAGGTGTTATTGGTGTGGTGTCGTGTCAGTTTGGACACGGGAACACGCTCGCGCACGCTCGGGATTGGATCTCCTGCTGTTCGGGGGCTCTGGAGGACACGACACATATTATTATGACACGAAACTCGACACACGCCATGAGGCTATGACTGACACGCCATGTGTCAAGTGTCACGTGTCCACGTGGCGTGTCGAGAGTGATATCAGTGTCGTACTGAATTCATACTGTGCAGTGCACACGTGAATAGTGCACTGATACGACCTTATTGCATTGGACACGACACTCTAGGACTCAGTGCAGGTGCTTGGACACTTAGCTGGACACTAGGTGAACCTACTGACACGAGCACGAGACATGAAGTGTCCTGTGTCGTGTGTATGACACGAGTGCACGTGTGCACGAGACAATGCACTGGACAGTACACTGTTGTGTCTGTTTTGAGTTTTTCTTTGTATTGGACACATCGTGTCCACTTGATTGGACACCATTATGTTGTATGACATATATATAATATATATTTTAATTACCAACCTGTTAATTTGTATTTTAATGTGTTTTCGATAGGTATTTACCATTTACCCAAAATTCTGAAATATGGTATTATTTTCTGCATCCCAGATTTTAAAAGTGAACTTTGTCATCAATTCTAGACCTATTTAATACTGTTAAATATGGGTTTTAGTTGCTAAATGGGTTCTCCTATATGTTAACTAACTATGGTTCGAATTTGGATTGATTTGGTTGTATATTGGGTTCAATTTAGGGTGTTCAAAACCTGAAAACTGTTGGACTGTTAAACTGAGTTCTATGGATTGGTTTCTTCCTATATTAACTGAAATGAAGGGTAGTATATAATTCCAGTTTTCATAATGTATATAGCTCACTGTTTTGGGTGATTTTGGTTTGGTTTTGAATACAAATGGGGGCTTGAAAGTTGTGGGCTGAAACTGTAATTTCTGAACTGTTTTGGGTATTATGTGAATTGGTTTCCTTTCTTTTTCCTGTGAAGCTAACAGTCCCCTCACACTCAATTTATATTATGTGAGATGTATACTAGTTGTCTTCACTTTTAGGGACTGTTTGGTAATGAAATGGGTTCCTTTCCTTCACTTTCCCTGTACACCCTCACTACACACACATTTTTCCCTTAACACATAGTCACACACACACACACACTATATTACCTTCCTGACACTGTGCACTCACTATTTCACTTAACTGTCACACACACTGTTGCACTCTCTCCTCTCACACACACACAAGCTTAACACACACACATGCCCTTTCTATATATATATATATATATATATATATATATATATATATATATATATATATATATATTTATATATATATATGTAGGTATATATTATATATGAATATGTGTATGTATGTAATATATGTATATGTATGTATATCTATATATGTATATAATATATTAAGTATATGTGTGGATACATGAATGTAGCTATCATATATATGATAATATGTGGGTGTATTATTATATATGTATTATATATAAGCATGTGTGATACACATATAGGTAGCCCTATGTGGATATATATATTTACTATATAAACTCCATGTGTAGGCCTAGGTGCAACTAGGTTGTGTGATGTTTGATTTTGACCTTGTGTTGTATGGGTTGTATGGACTTGGTATCCTAGCATAGGCTAGTTTAGCCTACTTTAGACTGGTATGGACTAGTTAGGCCTAGAATAGGCTATTTAGACTTGTTTGACCTAGTTTAGACTTGTTAGACCTAGTTTGACCATAGTTGACATAGTTTGACTTCTAGGGTTGACCAGAGTTGACCAAGAGTTGACTTTGGCCTAGATTGACCTAGACTCATGTAGAGTACATAGTAGAACTTTATTTTACCATTTTAGACTTGTTGTGACTTGTGCTGTTCTGATTAGGAGCCAGACACCACTCCTCGGACAGTACTTTCATATTGGACACTCAGATACCAGGCGAGTACATTCTCTGATCATTTCATATCCTGCTTAGAATTATTTCCTGCATTAAATTACTTTACTTGTTACTGTCACGTTGGTCACACGGATTGGTACTATACGGATCCCTTCTTGAGATGTTATCCTTAGGGAGCATCGGGTACTACATGTTCTGTGCGTTTCACTTACATGACGTATCACTATGCTTCACAGGTTCTTTGATTACTTGTGACATATACCCTTATGATCACAGAGTCTCCTAGAATCTCTTATCCCATTTACTGGGTATCCTAGAATATCCTAGAATCCCCATTTTTGGGACATCCATGTATCACCCTTCGGGGGCTTTGTGTGGAATCATAACATAACTTGGTTGGATCCTTGTGTATTGATTGGGGGTACGGGGGAGTAGAAGTAGACATATGAATAATACCCAAGTAGTATCTTATCAGAATCTCTTCCATAGTGTCTTATCAGAATCTCCTATGCCATTCACATGTCTATATTGTACTCTGACTCACTAGCCACTGTTAGTCTCTATCTATAGTAGATATTTCTATTACAGCTTTCTCTCTCTGTTTACATACTACATTTCTTTCAGTACCTGTATCTTACTTTAATGCATGATTATATTTTCTAACCTGCTATGAACTGTTGAGATGTACTGTGCTCGCTCTTGTCCTGACTGGACCTGTTAAAAATATTACAGAGGACGAGGAGGAGGCCTGTCTGGACACTTTTTACGGGGCAGCCTTAGATGACACTTGCGAGCTGGACCCTCAGGAGGACCCATCTCTAGCTGAGGACATCACACCCATTGCCTAGACTAGTTTAGTTAGGCTTATCTTATTTTATGTAGTCTTGAGTCATGTTAGCTAGACTTTATTCTGAGTTCTGAGTTGTATATATTCTTTTATTTCTGTATCTGAGACCATGTACTTCTGGATATTTGCTGGGATTATCATAGACTACTTTATCACATATTATTTTCTTGATTTCTATTTCATATCGTGCTATCTCTTCCTTAGTTGTGATTGAGTTTATTACTGCTATATCACCCCCATTCGGGGAGTATAAACTGTTTAGATATATATGTTAGATGTATGTTGACCTAGGACAGCTTTCTACCGCCGACACTGCGGCGTAGGCTGGACGTACCCACGTCTCGTGCCCTTACTCTAGGGTACGGGTCATGACACGTTTTAGTGGTGGCCCATGCAGGTCGAGTTTATGTAGTGGTATTCGAACTAGAGTATCACTACAGCCTGTAGTAGGATCAGGATATTTGAAGGTACTCAATCACATTAGGAAAAACTCTTTATCAGATCCCTTTTATCTAAATATGCTACTCGTTGTTTCCCTTGAATATAAAATGTCCTCCTTGAATTTTTGCTTCATTCTCAGAAATTGTTTCTTGTTTTGATCTGTCTTCAAGATGATTATGAAGGCACGATCTCATCGCTTCGGTTCGGGGGATACTATCGAGAGGCTGGCCACCTCTCGTCCTGTTCATCAGGGCCTTGAGACCGCAGTTTCTGTTGTGCCGACTCAAGTTGGCATTTCTGCTAATAGGAGGTGCACCTCTGATTGTACAGGGACTTTTCCTATCATTCCCGATTTCTCTCAGCAGTAGCAGTTCATGTCGTATCAGCAGCAGACCGAGGGAAACCAGCAGGGGCGAGCTATCGTCGGGACAATTGAGGATGCACAGACCATTGGAGATCTTGCTGCAAGTTCCGTTCTTCTCAATTCTTCCCGCAATTGCCTTTTATAACTACCTTGAAATCCGATTCCATCTGTTCCTTGTTGATTGATTAATTTTGTTATGTTACTCTTTTGTTATGTTTGTTTTCTTTTTTTTCTTTTTTTTTCTTTCTGAGAAAATCATATGGACTAGGTCACCTCAGTTATGGAATCTAGAATCTTCGATGGTCGTGTTAGTTGGTAGTGAGGACATGTAGTCAGATTTTGGATGTATTTCTCGGGTATGGGAATTTAAGGTTTTCGTCGTCGCATGCGGCAATACGAAAATTTTAAATACCATGAACCTAAGGGTACGTACCTTAGTCAAGGACTCTGTGATTATCGTAGCATTGCTCACTAGCATGATGAGGACTGGGCAACATATTTTGGACAGACGCATATGATTAACAGATTGTATTTTGAGAAGGTTTTGAACATCATACCCTTTTTTTTGAATAACTTAGGATAGAGTATGAGGAGTAGCTTAGCTGTTATTATAACCTTGTGTAACTTTTGCTATAAATTCTTCTAATACAATGAATCAGTGATTTTGCTAGACCTTGACTTAGATTTGATATTATAACTCTAGTTTCAAATGGTTCCTTCTTTTAAACAGATAGCAGAACAGATTTTATCATTATTTTCTTCTTGTCATTAATTTTTGTATTATCTTAGAATATATAATATAGTGGACACAGATGCTTGCCTGACACGTATGCATGATACACTTGATCACCAACCTATCTAAATGCATATTAATATGTTGATGTTAATTTTTTCAAAATCCTAATGATTCTAATATAGGACAGTATCAGTGACTAGTTCTCTGTTTTCCAGATTAAATTCGTAAACTAAATTTAAATTTCATATTATAGTTGTTGTTTATATTACTGCACATGTATGTTACATGCAGGATTTCAAGTCTCAAAGAAAATTGGTTGAGTTTTGTGTTAAATTTGTCAAACCTGAGACTGTGTACATATTAACCCTTTAAGCCAGAATTCTAAGTGTTTAGTTCAATTTGCAGTTTTAAATTGTAATATTTAGAGCCGTATACATTATTGTATGTAAGGATATAATGTTAGGTTTCATACTCTTACATGTTAGGTTGTTGTTGTGGTAAACCATGAGTTGGTTTTGATGTTTGAATTTCTCCAAAATTTTGAAAATTGAATACATGTTAACATTTTTATATTGCTTTCAAATGTATAGTTCAATTTCAGATATATATTGTTGACTAAACTGAATGATTGAACCCTTCATTTCAAGTTTTAACCCATGTACACTTGACACTCTACACTAATGTTACAACTGCCATGAAAACCTAACCCTCCATCTCTATGTTATGTTCATATAGCTATATGGATATGTATATAGTTCTATATACATGTTATAATGTATGTAGATGCAATTAAAATCTCTACCTCTCTATACATATGAATATATATATATATATATTATATATATTTATATATGGTTAGCCATGCATGTTATGAGTAGATAGCTCGTGCCTTGTAGACTGCTTAACCAACATGCCATGAATAGTGTAACTAGATAGCTATAGACACAGATCCTCTCATGCACTTTCATGTATAATTCACACAAACCACATAACCTTTACATATATTAGCTTTTTTTTTCTTTCCTCTCTAGCTATCTATATAATATTGTGATTGGATTTCAGTACAATTGACTTTCACTCTTAACTTTGTTTTTTTTATTTTCTTGAATAGTATCCCTTGGATAATTGGTGGTTACCTTTATTTTTTTTTATAATAAGTACCAGTTTTCTGATAGGATGGTAGACTGCCACAGCCTTGATGATTGTGTTTTTCTTTTTCCTTTCCAGCATGGCACCCATGACCCGAGCTCGTCGCCTGAGAGCAGCTGCAGCTACTGAGAGCGTGCTTCCACCT